>CM032889.1:313973-382708 GCA_019176425.1 Megalops atlanticus
CGTAGTCGTGCTGCCGGGTGGAATTGCGCTGCCTTCTCAATCTGATCCCTCGCAATCCCTACGAACGCGAAGAGGGAACTGAGACCCCAGCGGAGCCACCCCTGGTCTCACACACACACACACACACACACACACGCCTCATGCGGGACAGAATAAAGTACTTTGCTTAGGGGAAGCAGGGCGGACGCTCCTGCTATTTGCGCCAATCGACCAGCCGGGCAGCAGCTTCTGCGCGGCGGGTCTGCGTTCAGCAATCTTCCTTTTCCCCAGCTCTCTGCTCCGGCGATGCTCCGCCCTGCCAAAGTCCCGCACAAACACAAACACACAACTGCAACCGAAAAAAGGAAACCCCGAAAACAAACAAGCAAAAAGCAACTCAATAAATGCAGACAGAGCACTTCCCCACGCATTCCTGCTGCTTTCTCCAGGCGGCTGACCCCTTCTCACCCCAACTGGCTGCCTCTTAAAGGCAGCAAAGCTCCCCTACACGCCCTGCTCACAGGTGCCCGGCATTACTCGCTCGTTATTCAATCATTGAATAATTGCTGTGCCGCGCCCATATGCAACTCCCCAGGCTGCCCAAACCACTGCCTGACATATATATATACATATATACACTGATGAGCCAAAACATTATGACCACTCACAGGTGAACCGAATAACGTTGATCATCTCTAAACAAGGGCACATGTCAAGGTCTGGGTAGATTAGATGGCAAGTGAACAGTCAGTTCTCATAGTCAACGTGTTGGATGCAGGAGAAAGGGGCAGGAGTAAAGACCTGAGCGACTTTGACAAGGGCCAAATTGTTATGGCCAGGCGACTGGGTCAGAGCATCTCTGAAACGGCAAGGCTTGTGGGGTGCTCCCGGTCAGCAGTGGTGAGTACCTACTGACAGTGGTCCAAGGAGGGACAAACCACAAACCGGCGACGGGGTGTTGGGCACCCAAGGTTCATCGATGGGTGAGGGCAATGAAGGCTATCCCATCTGGTCCGAACCGACAGAAGGTCTACTGTGGCACAAGTCACAGAAAATTTTAATGATAGTTACGGGAGGAATGTGTCACAACACACATGGCATCGCACCCTGCTGCATATGGGGCTGCGTAGCTACAGACCCATGATGACCCCTGTCCACCGTCAGAAGCGCCTACAATGGGCATGCGAGCATCGGAACTGGACCTTGGAGCAGTGGAAGAAGGTCACCTGGTCTGATGAGTCCCGTTTTCTTATAGATCACGTGGATGGCCATATATACGTGTACACCGTTTACCTGGGGAACTGATTGCACCAGGATGCACTGTAGGAAGACAGTGGGGGAGTGTGATGCTCTGGGCAATGTTCTGCTGGGAAACCCTGGGTCCGGCCATTCATGTGGATGTCAATTTGACACGTGCCACCTATGTTGGAAAGGTTACTTTTGAAATGTAACAGGTTACAGATTACTAGTTACCCTGTTAAAAATGTAATAAGTAACTATTTTAATTACTTCATCAAAGTAATGTAACTTATTATATTTGATTACTTTTTTATTACTTTTCTAACAAATGTTTTAAACTGGGCAATAAAGCTGAAAAGTCCTAAAAACATAAATTTAAACCAGGCAGTGTAAACCTCACAACAGTACTCAACACTGATTACTTTCAAACTTTTAGTAAAAGTTCTTCAATATAACTTGAATTAAGATTGCAATGTTTTGATTTGAAAGCACAACCACCAAAACAAATCAGTATGTAGATCACAAACAAACAGGGCAAACTGGCAACAACCAGGAACTGTTAGGACCATTAATTTAGTCTGTTGGTGCCCTGTAGAAATTTCACAACCTAATGATCTCTCCAAGTTAATATTTAATGAAAACACAATGCTGAATTAAGTTAGTGAGTGTTATTAGATCTCACATAGGCTACCTACATCACCATTCAAGAAGGACTAACGTTAGCTAAGATTTTCTATCAAAGCATGTCGATGTTGACAGCATTTTCACCAATGGTAAACAAGATTTACACTGTACAGTAATGTTAGAGCCCTTTTAGGATTTCAGAAGGAAAACATTGTTGAATTTCCAGCACTGAAAGGCATTCTTGTCCGATGATATAGCCACCTGCCTTGGCGTGATCGGCCGGTCACAGGCATAGCAGACTCAGGTTGCTTAAAGCAGTGCACATTGATTTGATTGGCAGACGAGAAGCGGTGCAACTTCAAACAAGAGAACCAATCAAAAACAACGCTCAAAACTTGAGCGCATACTGCCAAATGAATGGAGCCTGTCAAGACATAGAGACAGCTCCTTGTAAGCCATCCTACCCTTGATGGCACTCAAATTTGTCCCAACGGCTTTGCTGACCCGCGTTTGTGAAACTGCGAGCGACGCGAAATGGGCGAAATGAGCGTTCACTTGAGTTTAAAAAAATGTACAACTCGAGGGAAAATTTCACCTGGCGAAAGCCAATCACCTTCAAGCAGGGCTAGAAGCCGTGTCCCCTTTCCAGTTTGCCTTTTCCAACTTACTAGCAGCGTTGGTGTAATCAAAACTGCTTGCTCTGACATGGCACGAAATTCGCTTGTTCATTTTTCAGGCCAGTGATCAAACCCGCGCAAGGTTAAAACACACCTAAAAGAAGGCATTCCTGCACGTTGAAAAGATGCAAAGCAACAGAATGAATGTTATATTCTACATAAGCTTTTTACCGAAAAGAATATTGTAATGTTTGCGCGGGTTCAGGGAAGAACGATGCAGAGCGTTGCATAAATTTGGCCAACCGGCCGTTTATCAGCAACACAACCAGACCAACACTAAGGGAAAAAGGGAAGGGACTAACTAAACGACGCAACACTCATGGTCACGGTGGGTAACTTTACGTATGCCCTCTTCTGTCGGAGTCCAGCGCTGGAGAGGGACCACCTGGCCAGGTTGTGCACTTCCCGGAACTGCTCGCGGAGGTGGTACAGGTAGTCCAGCCCAGGCGTGCCCTCCACCTCGGGCTCGGGGGGTGGACCGAACACCAGGTCCACCGGTGTCCACAGCTCACGCCCGAACATGAGGGCCGCAGGGGTGCAGTGGGTGGACTCCTGCACTGCCGTCCGGTACGCCCACAGGACCAGGGGTAGGTGGAGGTCCCGAGCTGGGTGGCCAGGGTGCAGTTAAACCGCTCCACCAGCCCGTCGCTCTGGGGATGGAGTGGTGTCGTCCGGGTCTTCTTGACGCCCAGTCGCCGGCAGACCTCACCAAAGACCTTGGCCTCGAAGTTCCGCCCCTGTTCGCTGTGCAGCTCCTCTGGCGCACCGAAGTGGCAGAACATCTCACTGACAAGTCGTTTGGCAGTGGTGGCAGAGCTCTGGTCGGGAACCACGTATGCCTCGGGCCACTTCGTAAAATAGTCCATGGCCACGAGCACGTAGCGGTTCCCCGGTCGGTGATAGGGAAGGGGTCCAGAACGTCCACGCCCACACGCTCCATCGGGGCCCCCACCTGGTACTGCTGCAAGGGAGTGTGGGAGTGCCGGGTCGGCCCCTTCCGGGCTGTGCAGGAGTAACACCTGTGGACGTGCAGCTCGACGTTCTGCCGACACCCCGGCCAATAAAAAAGGGACCGCAGCCGGTGCAGGGTCTTGGCAACCCCGAAGTGGCCCGCCCCCGCTGAGCCATGGACGAGCTGAAGGACCTGGGGGCACAGCTGGCACAGCACCAGGAGCTGGAGGACATCAGGGTGGCCCCTGGGGGACTGCCAACGGTGGTAGAGAAGGCCATCCTGGCTGGTGAGGCTGAGCCACTGCGAGTGAAGGGCCTTCGTCTTGGGGTCCAGCGCTGCTACTGCGGCCCACGTCGGTCGCTGGCCTGCCACCACCCAGGCCTGCTGGGGAGGTGCTGCCGTCTTCTGAGGGGAGGGTCTGCAGGGCAGCTACCGTCAGGGTCGGCGCATCCCGGTCCTCAACGCGCTGGCAAAACTGACATGCCTCTCCCTCACAGGGGCGTCTGGATAGAGCATCCGCGTTGGTGTGGAGACGCCCGGCCCGGTGGCGGACCTCGAAGTGGTAGTCGGGCTAGCTGACCCTCTGGTTCCTTGAAACTAAGGAGCCAGGTGAGGGAGGCGTGGTCGGTGCACAGGACGAATTTTCGACCGTATAGGTACGGCCTGAAGTGACGAAGCCCCAGGACGACGGCCAGCAGCTCCTGACGGGTAACACAGTAGTTTTGCTCCAGCCGGCTGAGGGAGCGGCTGAGTGCGATGACCTGCTCTCCGTGGTCCTCCTCCTGGGACAGCACCACGCCGAGGCCCACATTGCAGGCGTCAGTGTCCACAATGAAGGGCTGCTGCGGATCGGGGTACGCCAGCACAGGAGCCTCGACGAGCACCGACCGGAGCTGGTTGAAGGTGGCGGCGCACTCTTCACCCCATTGGAATGCCTGGCCCTTCTGGGTCAGGTGATGGAGCGGGCTAGCAATGGTGGCGAAGTCCCGGACGAACCACCAGTAGTAGGACACCAGCCCCAGGAAGCTCCGCAGCCCCGCGACGTTGCAGGGCACAGGCCAGTCCCTCACCGCGGCCACCTTCACCGGATTCATCGCGACCCCTACGGTGCTGACCACATGCCCCAGGAAGGACGTCTTCTGCTGGAACAGGTGGCACTTCTTGGGGTGAAGGCACAGACCAGCCTGGCAGATGGCACAGAAGACGTCCCTCAAGTTGGTCAGGGCACCCTCAAAATCCGCAGCGTGAATGAGGAGGTTGTCCAGGTAGACGACGCAGTGGCTACGGGGAATGTTGGCCGGGACCCTCTCCATCAGACGCTTGAAGGTAGCTGGAGCATTGCATAGGCCGAAGGCCATGACCCGGAACTGCCACAGCCCTTGGCCGATGGAGAAGGCAGTCTTAGGGCGCGCCTCTGGCGTTAATTCCACCTGCCAGTAACCGCTGCGGAGATCGAGGGAGCTGAACTAGCGGGACCCGGCGATGTGGTCGAGATCGTCGTCAATGCACAGCAGGGGGTAGGAGTCCTGAAGAGTGACCCTGTTGAGGAAGCGGTAGTCTACACAAAAGTGCCAGGTGCCATCTTTCTTCCGGACCAGGATGGCAGGGGCGGACCATGGGCTGCTGGAGGGCTCAATGACGCCCGCCTCCACCATCTCCTTCATCTTCTGCTCGGCCACTGTTCGCTTAGCGAGGGGCAAACGACGGGGGTGGAGGCGGATGGGGCGTGCGTCGCTGGTGTCGATATTGTGGTGCACCAGGCTGGTGTGTGTGTAGTCCTCCTCCCTGGCCGTGAAGATGTCAGAGAACTGCTCCAGCAGCTCATGCAGACGGCGCTTCTGGTCCCCCTCAAACCCTCCACAGCTCCGTAGATACAGATCATCGACGGCCTGTCTGGTCTCAGGCGAGGCTTAGGGCGGCAGCGACGGCGTGGGGGTCCCCTCTGTCATGGGCGGCGGAGTAGTGGCCTCCCAGGCTGGCGCTGGCAATGGGACGGGCCTCTCGGCTGACGGCGGCGGCCTGGTGGACTTCCAGGCTGGCGGCAGCAACGGGCCAGACTTCTCGGCTGGCGGCGGCGGCCTGGTGGACTTCCTGGCTGGCGGCGTTGATGAGACGGTAAGACGCAGCCCTTCTTTGCGTGGCCCTGAGGACATCCACCGTGGCCCCCCATTTAGCCAGCAGATCCAGCCCAATCATGCAGGGGTCATGTATGTCGGCTAGCCAGAAGCGAGGGATGCTGCTACGGCTAGCAACAGTGACAGGAAGCAGCTTTTCCCCCTGCATCTGGGCATGGGGGGACCATGGCGATGCGCAGCCTGGTGGGCCTCCAGCCCCGTGGTCTTGGGCCGTCAGTTCCAGGTAGGGTTCCAGGGCAGATCAGGGAGATGGTGGATCCCGTGTCCACCAGGGCTTGCAGCTAACGTACAGTCCGTGCGACTGGCCCAACCGGCCAAGCCGCAGCGAGGGTTTGGCGAGGGAAGGAGGATTGCTGGCGGGTGACAGTTCCCCTGTTGTGCCACCCCATGCTAGTTTAACGCATTACTGGGATGACGCGCTCCGGGGGGCCAGAGCTGGGCAGTGGCACGCGACATGGCCCGGCTCTCCACAACGGTAGCATCCTTTCCCCAATTGCCCTCTTGGACCCCCGTCGCACTCGCTGTGAAGGTGCGGTGGAGGCCAGGTGAGCCGTTTCTTCTTCTCCGTCGCTCTCCTCACAGGCTGTCTGTCGCACACGGTGCCTCGCGCTGGGGGGGCGGCCTCCCGGGCACAATACGTGCTCCACCCGCCCTGCCTCTAACAGGGCTGCCGTTATAGTCCTGGGTGCGAGCAGGCGGATGTGCTCCCGCAGGCGTTCCGGCCGGAGCCCCCTCACGAAGGCCTGGAGGGTGAGCTCTTCTTGGATTGCAGCATCGAACATGAGGTACCCCCATCGGGTGTACAATCGCAGGTCTGCAGCATAGGCACCCAGGCCCTCTCCTTCCTCTCTACGGTGGGCAGTCAGCTTGTCCCTGGAGTCATCAGTGTGCTCGCAGCGGCCGAATCGTCACTGAATCGCCCCTTCAATGGCCGCCCAGCTAAAGCGCTCCTCGGGCTGGAGGTCTGTGAGGACCTGTAGCGCACTACCCTCCAACACCAGAGCAACCTGCACCGCTGTTTCTTCCGCCATCCAGCTGTTCAGCTGCGAAGCCAGCTGTACATGAAATGAGGTAGGTGTCCGGCGACTCTTCCCTATTGTACCGCAGCAGTTTCAGTACGCCAAGGCGGAGGTCCCCTGATTCCAAGGCCGAGGCTGTGAGGCCTGCTTCCGGCTGGACGGCGGCTGATCCCTCGGGCCACGGCGCAGTCTGGTCCGTTGGCGGAGTCGGCCTGGGATCACGGCGAAGTGACAGCGCTGGGGACCTGGCATTCCCTCAGCAGCCCTGCGCGGGCATCTGGCGGGGGACGCTGGCTCCTTCGGCGGTCTCGACTCAGAGGGCTCCCGGGGATACGGCGTTAGCAAGTCTCATTGAGACTGGAGGTGTTTGCTCTTTTGCCCATACCCCCTCTTGCTGCAGCCGAGCAAGGAGCCTTTCCACTTCATGTAATGACATCATTCTCCCTCCCGGTTCTGACACCAATGTAATGTCTGCGCGGGTTCAGAGAAGAATGACGCGGAGTGTTGCATAAATTTGGCTAATCAGCCATTTATTAGCAACACAACCAGACCAGCACTTGGAGAAAAAGGGAAGGGACTAACTAAATGACACAACACTCACGGTTGACTATTGTTATTCTTTCGTTTTATTAGTTTTATTAGTGTGCTTGCAACACGAAGCATTGCAAGCAGACTATTGTTATTCTTTAGTTTTATTAGTGTGCTTGCAAGGCGATGCATTGCAAGCAGACTATTGTTATTCTTTAGTTTTATTTTTCTTCTTCTTATTCCACCAAATTTGGGGACGCTTCTCCTCCCACAGTTTTCGAGATATCCACCCCAAACCAACTGTAACCCGTCTGGTCTGACCCCGATCGGGTTGCTTGTATACATTTAAGCCGTACCCGCACTCGTTCTCCGGTTTTTGCTGTTTTTTCATCCCTTTTTTCCCATAGACTCCCATTCATTTTCAAAATCACCCCCTTCCCCCTTCATGGCCTTCCCACTCGCTCGCTTTTCACCCCAGAGCCACCATACCTCACATGTTGCCTCGGGACAAATCACCCAACACTCATCCAAGACCGTTTTGACCCGCACTCGTCTTTTTGTCATTTTTTTAATCAGGTTTTTTACTCATTTATTCATCCCTCCATCCTGCCATTGACTTCAATTCATTTTTCAAAGTCTTGCCGCTCGGTCACCTTTCGGCCTACGGTCACAGTACCACATGTGCTGCCTCAGGTCATGCCACCCATCACTCATTGAAAGCCATACTGACCTGCACTCATCTTTTTGTCGTTCACTCATCCCTCCATCCTCCCATTGACTTCAATTCATTTTTCAAAGTCTTACCGTTCAATCACCTTTCGGCCTACGGTCACATTACCTCACATGCTGGCTCAGGTCATGCCACCCAACACTCATTGAAAGCCATACTGACCCGCACTTGTCTTTTAGTCGTTTATTCATCCCTCCATCCTCCCATTGACTTCAATTCATTTTTCAAAGTGTTACCACCTGGCCACCATTTGACCAATAGCCACGGGACCTGATATGCTGCTTTGGGTCATGTGACCCAACACTCACCAAAGGTGGGTGTGTCCCTAGCAACCATATTGTTTACCCTAGCAACCGCCTAGCAACCACTTAGTAACACCCTACCAACTGCCTAGCAACACCCTAGCAACCAACTAGCAACCACTTAGCAACACTTTAGCAACCACCTAGCAACGCCTTAGCAACATCCAGAGACCATATTGTTTACCTTAGCAACCCCCTAGCAACCACTTAGCAACACCCTAGCAACCACCCTAGAACGCACTAGCAACCAAATCATATACCTTAGTAACCATCTAGCAACGCCCTAGTAACCACCTCGTAACACCCTAGCAACCACCTTATATACCTTAGCAACCACCTAGCAACAGCCTAGCAACCAACTAGTAACGCCCTGGCAACCAGCAAACAACAGCCTGGTAACCACTTAGCCATATCCTAGCGATCCTCTCATATACATTACCATGTTTTCGTTGCAAGCACACTCTGCATTTTCTTCAGGAAATACACTTTTCTAGTTATCTAAATTGCGAAGTAATAGTCGCTACGTCAAATAACATCAGAGTTATGAGTCAATCAAATTGCAATGGTGTCATAATGAGAGTTTTACATTTACACTTACATTTATTCATTTGGCAGACGCTTTTATCCAACGCGACGTACAAAAGTGCAAGTAGTGGGCAAACAACAGGCACAAGAGCAAGATGTGTACAGTCATACAATGCAAATAGTGCTGAAGCTGAGTGCAAGGTCAGTGTTGCGAGCCAAGTAATCTGAACTAGGATTACATATCAAATACAATCATAGGGACAATAAAGTACCGCTAAACTACCTAGGTACGAGAGCTACAAGTACAAGACAGGAGTCAGATTTACAAGGTCAAAGTTACAAGGTCGAAGAGGGAGAGGTATCAGTCCAGGTAGAGTCTGAAGAGGTGTGTCTTCAGCGCATGTCTGAAGGGTTGGGGTAAAGGAGTTGTTCTCAGGGGGTTGGGGAGTTCATTCCACCACTGGGGGGCGATGATGGAAAAGCGTCGTTGTGAGGAGCGTGGGCCTTTCGTTCTGTTGGTGGGTGGAGCGAGGCGTCTGGATGTAGCAGAGCGAAGTTGACGAGCGGGTGCGTAGGGTAGGATAAGGTCCTGGAGGTAGGTCGGGGCAGAAAAGGTGAGAGTCAAGGTTTTGAAGCGGATCCTGGCTGCGATTGGGAGCCAGTGGAGGGATCTCAGTAAGGGGGTGACGCAGGAGAACTTAGGGAGATTATAGATCAGCCTGGCAGCTGCGTTTTGGATGAGCTGCAGCGGCTGAATGGTGCAGGCTGGGAGGCCTGTGAGGAGGGTGTTGCAGTAGTCCAAGCGGGAGAGCACGGTGGCCTGGACGAGCAGCTGGGTGGAGTAGGTGGTCAAAAAAGGGCGAATCCTCCTGATGTTGAAGAGGAGGAATCAACAGGAGCGTGCTGTCTGGGAAATGTAGTCGGTGAAGTCCAGCCTGTTGTCGAGGGTGACGCCCAGGCTCTTCACAGAAGTGGAGGAAGTTACTGTGGTGCCGTCAACAGTAACCAAGACATTTATTTTTGTAATAATAATTAATACTCATGGGCTTCTGAACCGCTAGCCTGATCAGCAAAAACACTGACCTCTGTCTAATTTATGAAGGAAAAGTTGCTATATCAAAAACCATGGCCACCACAAGCAAATCAAGTTGCTTCATTTACTAATTCATATGCAAATGAGCCAATATCATTCACCATTGCATCAATCATACTGAAATTTCTTGTGCACAATGACAAGGCCTCACTGACAAGATATTCCAATTGTGAAAGCAATCTGTCACAAAACACAGCCTCCACAAGCACTTGAATATACCCATTTTTAGCCCAATTTTTAATATGTGATAAATATACTTAAAAATCTTCTTCTCATGAACCGTAACTTCAATCGACGCAAAATGTCACTTGTAGGGCCTTTGGGGTATGCTCTATCTAAATTGCAGAGGAATAGTCTCTATGTCAAATAACATCAGAGCTATGTGTCAATCAAATTGCAACGGTGACATAATGAGATTTTTGACATTTAATACTCGTGTGCTTCTGAACCACAATGTTGATTGGCACAAAACTTGGTATGTAAAACCCTTACACTGACCTCTGTCTAATGTATCAAGGAAAAGTTGCTTTATCAAAAAAACATGGCCGCTACAAGCCAATCTTTTGCTTCATTTACTAATTAATATGCAAATAAGCCAATATCATTCACTGTTGTATCAATCATTCTGAAATTTCTTGTGCACAATGACAAGGCCTCGCTGAAATGATGTTCCAAATTTGAAAGCAAGCCCTCAAACACATGGACTCTACAAGCACTTCAACACACCCATTTTTAATTCAATTTTTAATATGTGAAAAATAACCTTAAAATTCTTATTTTCATGAACTGTAACTTCAACTGATGCAAAATTTCCAGTGTATTGCCTTTGGGGTATGCTCTGTCTAAATTGCAAAGGAATAGTCGCTACGTCAAATAACATCAGAGCCATGTGTCAATCAAATTGCAATGGTGACATAATGAGATTTTTGACATTTAATACTCATGTGCTTCTGAACCACTAGCCTGATCAACACAAAACTTGGTATGTAAAACCCCGACACTGACCTCTGTCTAATTTATGAAGGAAAAGTTTCTATGTCAAAACACATGGCCAATACAGACCAATCAACTTGTGGCATTGGCTAGCAGCGATACCACCATGTGCCCTGTGCTTGGACCCCAGAATAGCTGCTTGCAGCTATATTTATTATTATTAGGGCCCAAGCGCTGAGAGTGCGAAGGGCCCTGTTGTACCCGTTGTGATATTATTGTTTTTCAACTTTGTTGGCCTTTTTGAGGTGCTTGGCATGCATGAAAACTTATGAAATTTGGCACACACATCAGAAGTTGCAGTCATTGGGGGTTATCAAAAGCTTGGACCTGGGTGTGGCATGGGGGCTCGATAGCCAATTGTGATTCATTGTCATAGCGCCACCTACTGACAGCAGGAAGTGAGGTATTTATAACAAACTTTTCAATGCTCCTCCTAGAGGATTCGTCCGATTCATACTAAATTTGGTCAGCATGACACCAAGATGTTCATGATGCTAAATTACGAAGGGATTATTGATATCTTGATCCGCGTTGCCGTGGCGAGGCGATCAATTAACATGTTACTGTGCTCAAACACGAAATGTGGCATAACTCCGCTGTACATTGTTTGACTTGGCCCAGACTTCACATGTATGTTCAACTATGGGGCAAAATCAGATGCACATGCCAATTGTGATTCATTGTCATAGTGCCACTAACTGGCAGCAGGAAGTAAGGCATTTGTAAAAAACTTTTGACAAAATTTTAACAAATCTTTCTCCTACATGGCTCATCAGATTCATACTAAATTTGGTCAGTATGATGTCAACATATTTATGATGCTAAATTTAAAAGGAAAAAGTGATATCTTGAATGGTGTTGCCGTTACAAAGCGATCAATTAACATGTTACTGTGCTCCAACAGGGAATATGGTATAATTCTACTCTGCATCGTGTGATGTGGCTCAAAGTTCTCATGTGTGTGTTAAATAATGGACCATAATTAAATGCACATGCCAATAGTCATTCGTTTTCATAGCGCCACCAACTGGCAATCAGAAGTAAGGCTTATATACCCAAATTTTTAATACTCTTAAGTGAAAGTACAACATGAGAATATAATTCCACTGTGCGTCGTTTGATTTGGCTCAAACTTCACGGGTATATTCAATTATGGGCCAAAATCACATGCACATGCCAATTGTGATTCATTGTCATAGCGCCACGTACTGGTAGCAGGAAATGAGGTATTTATAACAAACTTTTGAATGTTCCTCTTACAGGTCTCATCAGATTCATACTAAATTTGGTTGGTATGAGGGCTACACCCTTGGTGCTTGGGCCCGTTCATCGCTGCTTGCAGCTATATTTATTATTATTCTTCTGCCACTTTTCCAATTTTGCCCATAAAACCAAAACCGTGCAGCGAAAAGTCACCAAATTTGGTAGAATGGTAGAGGGTCATGTCCTGAACAAGTGTCTACAATATGGTGTCCATAGGTCACATGATCTGGCAGCCATTTTGGATTGAAATCGCCATTTTCAAAAGCTCAGCCCCCTTGACCTATTTGACGAAAAGTCACAAAACTTGGTATACAGGTTCCCCTCATCACAAGGAACAACTTTGCCCCTTGAACCTTTCAAGTCCGCTATATTGGATTTTGAGCTGATTTGCATAATTATTTCAGCGAAAATGACATCTTCTCCTGAATGGTTGGGCTGATTTGCACGAAATTTGAAACACGTCACCTTGAACCACATCCCGACTTAAATTGCAAAGGAGAAGCCTCTACATCAAAAAACTTGGCCACCACAAGCCAATCAAGTTGCTTCATTTACTGATTGATATGCAAATTAGCTAATATCATTTACCGTTGCATCAATCATTCTGAAATTTCTTGTGCAAAATGACAAAGCCTCACTGACAGGATATTCCAAATTTGAAGCAATCCGTCAAAAAACACAGACTTCACAAGCACTTCAACACGCCCATTTTTAACCCAATTTTTATTATGTGAAAAATATACTTAAAAATCTTGTTTTCATGAACCGTAACTTCAACTGATGCAAAATTTCCAGTGTATTGCTTGGACCCCGGGATTGCTGCTTGCAGCTATATTTATTGCTGGTTTTGCTACAGTGTTGCATCTCGTTTAACTGGTTGCATTTTGTTTCCACATACTTGTTGAATGATTGTTGAATGTGTGACGGGATGGCGAGTGGCAAACAGGTGACAACAACAGAGATTGGGGTGAACGAAGACAAGATGTTTAATGGTGCTATACAACAAACAAAACAAAAAGAAATAACTATTCACAATAATGAAATTGTCTCAAATTATCACTGTGAAAATGGCGGCGCACACGTACGCAGCAGCTCAGTACTCTTTTTAGCTGCTTTATGAGTGAGTCCCAAACCAAATTTCATTGTAGAACTACAATGACAATAAAGATTCCTTCCTTCCTTTCTTCCTAATGAACGAATAACACCGGGCAATTATTCCCAGGTGCCTCCTTCTCCCACTGGCTCACAGAGTCTATGCTCTCTTACACCCTTCTTTCCAAATGATAGAACTTGGGTGCTTAAATAGTCTGAGCCCTGCCCTGAACTAACCCATTACCTAGGTCAAAATATTAAAATCAATTTACATGAATAGAGCACAAAATTATATCAATTCATCCCCAAATTAAATACATACATTCCATTGACAATCCCACGTTTTGTTTCAAATTAACATATTGCGGTATAAAATTTACATTGGCAGCACAATCTCCCCCTTTCGCGTTTCAACAGATGGGAACTACGCTACCCATAATGCTATATAATTCCCATGATCAGCGTACGCACTCCTTTTGCCGGTTCCCGGCGGCAGCTGTAACCCACAGGTGAGTCATTTCAAACTTAATTGCAATTATCACATTTTGTTTTAAAGTAACAATCATAATTGTTGTCTGTTAAATTGGCAAACCCGATCGCTTGTTTTCATGTGCACCCGAAAAACAAACGCTCGTGTTCGCTACCTTAAAGTTTTAGCAAATCCGAGCAACAAACAATGCAAACATACATTGTATACATAGTTGTAACCATCCTCTACATAGTTGTAACAGTCTTCATTCCTTTTACAGGGCTGGACACATTTCTAGCCAAAGGAATAAACCGATGCAATTTAAACTGAGTCCGTGTATTATTTTAACATTACGCAAATACATGTGTTGCCGCACTCCCCGCTTCCTCATAGCGAGGCGGATGCGCACGTTCGTGTGGAGAATTCTTTCTCCGTCAATCTGTCTTGAATTTGTTGTTGTGTATTTAATTTGTGAGTCTTGACTTAGTCATTCTTTGCATTGGTAATTGTTACAACGGTGTGGTTGTGTGGCAGCCATTTGTCTATGTAACATGTTGGTAGCCGAGTGGAGTAACTATTGTAACAATGTACCTGTGCGAATGCATTAATAACCTGTGTGTGGTGGTGCTGTTGTACTGTTACTTTACTACATGGACAGTGTGCTTTGCCAAGTAGTGGTCAACTTGGAAATACGACAATTATGGCAATGTTGCCTAAATCATATCACACAAAGTGACTGCCTCCGTGACATCTGAGTGTTCTAGTTACGCGCACACACAAAGAGAGCAGTAAAATTATATTTTACCTAAAGCGGAAAAATGGCCAGAGACACCCCGTATTTTTTTGTTAGTGATTTTTTTTGGGGGTGTCACTTAATTTGTTCTTAAATTATCGTTACGTTTGTCAAGGGTTAGCCGACCCAGACACTAAACCGCCCCGACCACAGTCAGCCCACCACAACGCGAGACCAGGTAGGTAGCAAAGAAACCAGTTTTATTTAAGGGGTTAAAACAATTCAACAGCACACCCTAGAGTCACCCCCTTTGCCTACTCTTCCCACTGTAAGCCCCAGCGGAACCGTAACCCCTCCCCCCTAAAGGGTAGCGCCCCCCACAGGTAAGTGTACACACCAAATCCACAGCACACAGTGGTCCCCTCACACCTTCACACTCAGGCAGTAAGCAAACACTGCAGTTCCCCTCACAAGCTGCAGTTGGCACCTCCCTCTGGCCGGGGTGAGCTAGTCCCGACACGGGGCTGACCAAGTAGGGCTCACAGGCTGCCACCGGGAGCGCTCACACACACGTATATAGAACAGGAGTTGCTGCTGATCACCTTCCTCCCAGCAGCAATGCCAAAACAAAAAAATAAATGAACAAAGAATCCCCCAAAAACACCCTCGTGTCCCATAAAGAGTCCTTTGCTGTCCGGACGCCAGGCTCCACGTAGTCGTGCTGCCGGGTGGAATTGCGCTGCCTCTCAAGACCGATCCCACGCCGCGCTCTGCAATCCCTACGAACGCGAAGAGGGGAACTGAGAAGCCAGCAGAGCCACCCCTGGGTCACACACACGCGCCTCGCGCGGGACGAAATAAAATACTTTCCTTACAGGAAGCAGGGCGGACGCCCCTGCCATTTGCGCCAATCGACCAGCCAGGCAGCAGCTACTGCGCGGTGGGTCCGCGTTCAGCAATCTTCCTTCTCCCCGGCTCTCTGCTTCGGCGACGCTCCGCCCTGCCGAAGTCCCGCACGAACACAAACACTCAAGAACCGAACAAAAAAGAAAACCCCGAAAACAAACAAAGGAAAAGGAGAACTCAAAAGACAACTTAATAAACGCCGAGACAGCGCGTTCCCCCACGCACTCCTGCTACTTTCTCCAGGCGGTTGTCCCGCTTTTCACACCGACCTGCTGCCTTTTATGCGGCAGCAAAGCTCCCCTACACGCCCCGCTCACAGGTGCCCGGCATCACTCGCTCGTTATTCCAGTATTGAATAAATGCTGTGCCACGCCCATATGCAACTCCCCGGGCTGCCCAAACCATCGCCCTTTTTTTTCTTTAATTTCCCATACATTCAGAACATTTTTTCACTGTTCTAGCAAGCCTATCTGTATATAGCCCGTCCATGCATGCTAAAAAGCATCTCGCTAGCCTGTAGTGGGCTATGATTAAAAGTGGCTTGCTTGCCTACCGTATAGCTTAAAAAGCACGGGTATGAAAGAAAGCAGCTAGCCTTTTCGTGTAGCTAACTAACCTGCAGTCAAGAAACTTTATGTGTTGCTTGACAACATGTGTAAATGTAATCCTGAAGGAACTATTTTTGTCGGCGGAGCCGAATAAACGACAAACAAACATAATTTGTTGTCTCAAATTATCGTTACTTGATAAACAGCTTTGTTTGTAGAACTGTTGTATAAAATCAATATCACACTTGAGGTCGTGCTGTTACACTGAATATCAGCATGGCTGTGATTATCTTCGGCACTCGGCTTGCGGCCTCGTACCTACGACCGAATTGCAGCCATGTTGAGATTCAGTATAACAGCACTCCCTCTCGTGTGATATTGCTTAAATGAACAGTGACGTATGGGGTCAAGGGGCATCATATAGTGCGATTAATCTGCGTTAATTTTTCGACACGTTATTTTGTTTTGGGTGCCTAGTTTTGCTTAGAACCTACATTAAAGTCTGAGTTTATTAAAAAAAAAAAGTCTGTTAAAACTGCTGATTTACCAGTGTTGTAACTGAGTGAATTGTGTTACCTTGTTATTAAAATTTTGTTCTGTGTGATACTTTATTTAAAAACACAAATTTAATTATTTTAAGGTGACATTGGTTTATGTTATAAAATATTTTTAAGAAAGATAAAAACTGAAAACTGCATCATAAGTATTTAAGCCCAGCACATTGATATTTGTTAGAGTTACTTTTAGCTGTAATAAAAGCTTTAAATCTTTTGGAGGTAAGTATGTACCAGCTTTGTAGTTTGACCATTCTTTTTGGCAGATTTGCTCCAGGTTGTTCAGACTGGTTCGGTAGATGCTTGTGGGGTGCAATTTTCAAATAGTGCCACATATTCTAAATGGGACTGAGATCAAGACTGGACCACTGCAGGACATTCACCTTTTTGTTCTTGAGCCACTCCAGTGTTGCTTTGGCCTTGTGCTTGGGCTCGTTGTCCTGCTAAATGGTGAACTTTCTCCCAAGCTTCAGTTCTTTAGTGGACTGAAACTATTGCACTATTTCTCTGTATTTTACTTTACATTACACTATTGTCATTTAGCAAGTGTTCTTATCCAGAGAGATATGTTACAATTTCTCCATGTTATACATTTATACAGCTGAATATTTACAGAGGCAATTGTGGGTTAAGTACCTTGCCCAAGGGTACAGCAGCAGTGCCCCAGTGGGGAACTGAACCAGCAACCTTTTGGTTACAAGCCTCGCTCCTTACCGCTGTGTTACACTGCCACCCCATTTACTCCATCCATTCTTCATTCAATCTTAGCAAGTTGCCGTCTTGTTAAATTCCCTCTTGATGAAAAGCATCCCAGTATCATGTATCCCAGTAACAGTATCATGCTGCCACTACCATACTTCACTGTAGGGATGGTGTTTCTTCAGGCATGGGCAGCTCTTCTTCATTTCCACACTTTTCCTTCAGAGTCACTACTTGACCAATGATCTGTGAATAGAGTGGGTTAAGGCAATTGTGTCCTCGTTAGGGCAAACTTTTGTCTGTGTAATGAACGAGTTTCCAGAGCACACGAATCTAATACTGATGCAAACAGCATATTTGACTTTTTTATTTTCCTTAAAAACATTTTCATGTCATCTTATGGCACCTTAAAATAATTAATTTTGAGTTACAGTGTTTATAAATAAAATATCACTGAATGAAATTTCAATGTATCATTTGTCAATCATTAAAATGAGAGAATTGGTCAAGGGTCTGAATACAATTACATTACATTACATTACGGTACATTACATGCATTTAGCAGACACTCTTCTCCAGAGCGACTTCCAGAACAATAGAACATTCAATTTAAACAAGCAACAGTGTCAGGCCAGGCTGACACTCCCAGACCAGTGAGTGTGAGCTTAACACTATTTGAGCCCTGTGAACAAGTTAACTTGTGCAATCTAACAGAAGCCAAGTATACTACGATACAACAGGCCCTAGGCCCTAAGCCACCTGACTATCTTGTTGCCATAGTAAACTCATGATGGGCACCTTGAGGACCAGAACAGTCTCAGTAATTTAGACATGAGAACCTCTTACAGTGTATAGATGGCTGCTTCATGGGTGTGTCATTTTGTGCATGTGGGTCGTACAGAAGCAAAACAGAGAGGCATTAATCCTTGACCACACTTGACCTTTAATTGGATGTGTTCAGTTTTAAAACGATGATGTTTGCACACAACTATGAGCAAAGAGGACTACAAGTTAGTAAAAGACTTTTATTCTAAGATTGAAATTACTCTGTTTATAAAAATAAGAGGGAGAAGAAAAGGCAAATTAGGAAAATCGAGCAACATGGAAGTATTATATGGTTAAGGAGGGTTTCAAACAGGGCACCATTTGTTTATTTTTGTAGGAATACTGCCATTGTAAGTGTACAGCAATATGACTTTCACAAATCCCTTAGTTCTAGCTCCCCTTTAACATAGTGCGGGATTGAGACACTGCAAAAGGCATGAATACTTATTTTCCAGAGAAGAAACTGAAGCTGAGGATATAATTAACACAATCCTGCAACACAATCCTTATACATTATATTATACTGTGGGTGCACAAAACCTGAGCACTAAGTGGTTAGAGATAAATATAATTTTGTCCATGCATTCATGAACATTTACCATTGATACTGGATTGATTTGTTTCTATGAAACTACATTTCCCATTGTTCCTTAGCTGTTACATTTCTATGATGATGTGCTTTGAAGGCTTTGAATGTGGCTTTATTCATGCAATCATACAGGGTTTTGATGAGATGAATCACATAATTTGAATTATCAAGGAAACTGTTACTGTGCATATTTCTTAAAGCTGTGACACTCATGACATTTGTAAATCTGCAAAGGTGTTTTGAAACCCCGCATTTTGTTTAAGAAGGGTGTGGTTCTTTTGGCACAAACAGGTCCATTCACTGCACTAGATAAGAAAGGCACTTTATAACCTTTATGGGAAGGTGGAGGGGAAGGTAGAATATGCATCTATGCACATATAAATAAATTTTGTGTAACTCAAAACATTACCCTGAAATTAAATACACAATTCCCAGAGTGACACAAGTATATTTTTTCCATGATAACAGTGTTTGGAAATTGCATTTCTGAAAAAAGGAGTTTCATAAAATAAACTTCTAAGCACAAATGGTAATAAAAACTGACTCTTCAACAGGACAACTCTTCAACAATAAAACAGTATATGACATTGCTTTCCCTGTGTACTCATACAGTATGATGCTGTTATACATACGTGCATGCGCACATGTACACACACACACACACACACTATGTTAACAATATTATTTTATGTTTGAAACTTATCAGATGAAGCAATTTCTGTGAGGCACTTATAATAGAGAAATTTAGCAATTTCCCAATAATTCCAGAGAGGACAGAAAGAGTACTAATAGTACTAATAGCAACTTGCAGACTATTTACTTTCATTCAATGATTTTTCATTTTAATTCTGATATAGTATAGTAAGTATGATATTGAGAGTAACATTGCATCTTTGATTTGTTCAAAGGCACTATGCCTTTACTACCAACTGAGAACAGAAATAAAAGCACCTGTAACAAATACAGCATCTTTAACAAATTAGTTTGTAATTTGTAATTTTTTTTGTAAGAACCATCTTAAACAGAAAGGACATTTTCAGGTTATGCTGTTATATACAACCTTTCATAAGTGTGAGACTTGATAGGCGAAGTGGATACACTGGCAGATGAATGAATGACAGTTACAAATGATAAATATTACTACACTTAAATTTAACATTTCCATGCATTTTATTTTATCATTAATATAATTTATCATAATGAACTATTCTTATGATTAGTAATATTATTTTCCATTATGTCCTTGTTTTCCGCAAGGATAAAATATTCTTTACAAAAACACTTGAATTATACATTTTGGGTGAGAGTGGGTTATTGGATAGAGCAGGTATATTTGTGGCCCAAGCTGTAAAACACAGTATTGCTATATCTTGTTAAATTAGTTTGATTCCAGTTTAGTAAACAGTTCAAGTTTAAAACTATTTTGATCAAAGTTTGATCAATTAAATTCAGTCTAAAAAAAACATCTGAAGTAATACAGGATTAAAACTAGTTTTTCCTTTACATCATGGTCAAGAACGTTTTAATGTTTTCAGCAATGAGACTGGGTTTTTTATTGTCTCTTGTTGAACAATGCTTGCTGAATAGGCATGATGTTCATTAACATCATGGCAGTTTGTACAGACAGAAAAAGGTTCTGGCCGACGTTGGTTCCCATGGTTCAAACGATCGATTATAAAAATTGGTTTTAAAAAGTTATGAAGTGTGTGGATTCTGCATGTGTATAGGGATAATGTTTAGAAGACAACATGACGTATTATCTGGCTTTTAAACTACTGGTCCTTTTCTCTTTTGCTTTTCTTTTCTAAACTACAAAACAATCCAGCTTAACTTGTTCCACCTCACAGTACTAACGAAACAATAACTCTTCATCATTATACATGAACTGAATCAGTAAATATCTGAGGTGAAGTGAATAAACCTGTGACATATACACACCCATTGCTTTGACACTGTTAGAATAGGCCCCTGCTGGTATAACATCAGTGGTTTGCACACATGACATTTTCTTAAACGGCTAATGCCAAAAATGTAAACATCAGTCATCTTCAATAAGTTATCATTACAACTCCTCCGATAGAAAAGATGGTTTTAAAAACAGCACATTGCTTTTCCTTAAATAAAAACTCATTTTTTTCTCCTTCCAACTGCACTGAAATGATCACCAAGCTTGCTTTGATTTAATGTGTTGTTTTGGTGTGGTGGGTGGGTGGTAGTGCTTTTTTCTTAAAATGTCCTTATAAAAACATCATCAGAAATTCTATTATAGAATCAAAATCTTTACCATTGTTTTAGAAATATGTGATTTGCTTACACTTGCATGGTCATGTTGTCCCTCTCATCTCTCAGTGTACTAACTGTAGTCTTCTCCAGAAAGTTCTAGCTGGTGTTAAATTTCATCTCAGTAAGGCTCTGCTCTCTCAGTAAGGACAATTGGCTTTTCTTTTGTGCTGTTTTCCATTGATTCACTTATTGTTTCTCAGACTCATACTGTCAGATCATCTGACCTTGCCCTGCTACTGGCTTTGCTCAAACTACTGAGTGGTCTGGTGTCTTCTATCGTCTCAGTTGCCTCCATAGCTTCAGCAGAAGGTTCTTCCTCCTCTTCATCTTCATCACCTTCATCATCCTCATCATCATCCTCATCTTCCTCATCATCTTCTCCCTCTTCTTGTGGTGCCTCCTCTTCTGGCTCAGTGGTTAGAACATAGGAGGACAGAGTTTCATTGTACACCTTGGTGATGTCCTCTAGGGGCCGTGCTTCGTCTGCCTTCTCCTCAAATGCCTGGAAGGGTGTGGGGAGCCTGCCGGCCTCCATTCCCACCTCTGTCAAGGGGAAGAAGTGGGACACGGGCTTGTCCTCCTCTAGCAGTTTGTAACCCTTGGCCTTCTGGATGGAAGAAACGGTGATAGAGGGCAAGCTCTTCTCTGGGGCCAGCCCCTCCCCTTGCTGCTGTGGTGGCTTACGGAAGACAAAGCGGATCTTCTTGAGACCTAGGTGGCTGATCTCCACAAAGTTGAGGAAGAGCGAGACACCGGCCACAGCCAGCATGAAGATGATGAAGACCGTTTTCTCAGTGGGGCGCGAGACAAAGCAGTCGACGGTGTTGGGGCATGGCCAGCGGCTGCACTTGTACAGTGGCAGGATGCGGAAGCCATACAAGAAGTACTGTCCCACCACAAAGCCCACCTCAAAGAGGGTCTTGAAGATGATGTGGCAGATGTAGGTCCGTAGCAGTGTGCCCTCCAGCCGGAACTTCTTGCTGCCCTTAGTGCTGGTCTCCTTGGTGGTCCGGACACTGCCCTGGTCAGGTGCCAGTGGCAGCCTCTCCTCGTTCATCTCCTGCTGCCGGTTCATCTCTGCCTCCTCCCTCTCCTTGCGTTTTTCCTCCATGTGGACATGGTGCACAGCGTGGCCCACGTACACCAGTGAGGGAGTGGAGACGAAGATGATTTGGAGCACCCAGAGTCTGATGTGGGATATAGGGAAAGCCTCATCGTAGCAGACATTCTCGCAACCTGGCTGCTGGGTGTTGCAAACATAATCCGACTGCTCATCTCCCCAGACGAACTCCGCGGCCGTGCCCAGGATCAAAATCCTAAAGATGAAGAGCACCGTCAGCCACACCCTGCCAATCACTGTGGAGTGTTCATTCACTTCCTCTAAAATGTTTCCCAAGAAGCTCCAGTCACCCATGGTCAATGATTAGCACTGCAAGGTGGGAGAGGGAGAGAGCGAAGATGTTAAAAATCAGGTGACCAAGAAATGAAAAAACTCAATCATGTCAATCATACGGTTAGTATGAATTTAATACGAACAACTAATGCCATTCACAATGAGCGATGGCAAATAGAGCAGTCATGCATTCACAGTCCATCTGAACAGATCTTATTTTGCTTTAAGTGAATGTGCTATTGGTATAATCAACTCTCTGCAAACTACAACCAGAAATAAATACCACATCACTCTCAAGATCATGACGGCCTGCCCTTTCCCTCTCCCCTTTATGCAAAAGTAACAGTACTGCCACAAGAATGCAAAGCAAAATGGTCTCCAGCAGCAGCCTAGAGCACATTTTAACTACCAAAAAAGTTCACAAACAGAGAATAGTACAAAAAGAATCAGAATCAATACAAAACTCCAGTTTAAACATCCATATGAAACAGTGATATAGATTAATGCCATCAAATGGGCAACTTGCCACAGTAAAAGTTCCTGTGCAGTTATGTCCCCTTCTCTTGGCACTCTGCGGTGTAAACTGAACTTTTTCTCCCTCTTTCCCACCTAATGCCCTGTCCTTGTCGCACCACTGAGCAGATGTGAATGAATTGGGTCTGATGGTTGGTGTTTAGTTTGCTGCAATATTTAAGCTGGGAGCCAGACGGCCTTTATTCAGTGGGCGACATGTGGTGACGCACAAGACAAAAGGATCAGCACACAAATGGGAATGTATGGGACTGTGCTGTTGGGGAGCAATCCCAAGAGGTGTACTGGAACTGAGCAGGAAGTGTTTTGAGTACTTTTTAGTGTCACATTGATTGGCAGTATTGGCTTATAAAACTGGACTATCACGTCACAGATCTTTATTTTTTATTTTGAATGGACAGCATTTCTCTTTAGTACTGTATAGGACAATCATATAGAAATCTGTTCTTTTTCAAGTATAACCCTACAGCTGCTTCTAAGTTTTGAGTTGATGGGGACTCCACAGACTATGTTCATGTACAACCAGGAGATACTGAGTGTGGTGACAGAATATACTGGGGAAAGTGAAATGTTTGGTAACAACACTCAGATGGCTATGGGAACTTAAATTGCTATCATATTGTTTAAACCTAAAATCTAGTTTGTTTGCACCATATTTCTTTTCTTTGGTTTTCTTGATTCTGGATTGTACATTTTTGTTGTGTAAATGGTTTCAAATTTTTGGCACCTCTATTTTGTAACTATGTAAGATGCTGCATGCACAATGCTACACCTCACTTCTACTGACAGAAATTCATCTGTTTCATACAAATGACAGACTATTGTTATTTAATAATAATAAATGAATAATAAATACTCCTATAAATATATGAAATCAGCAGACACCAAAATTACTAATGTTTCCACTCCAGCAACCTCTCCTTTGGTGACATATTTCAGATTGGTTACTTCAGTACAAACAATGACATAATCAGCAGGTGCCCTGAGATTCAGCCTCAGCATTCATGCATGTGCGGAAAATGGAAACCATTAATAGTACTACTTACTTTTCTTCATTCTAAACTGGAAGTCACTTGCATATTGATTTTACTGTGTATTGTTCTTGCAGACACATTCAGAACAAGTGCAAGACACAATATAGATTGACAATGACCTAAAAGAGTGGAGTGTAAAAAAACATAACTAACATACAGTGCTACAAAATATTTATATTGTATAATGCACTACAGCCAAAACGGATCATGAGGCACCATCTTGGCTCAAGCAAGTCAAACACATGAGTACTAATCGGGATCCCGCCTACCCTCTCAGCCTGTCAAACACCTGCTGACTGAAGTGAAGGTGGTGGGAATGGCCTGAGTTTGTGATCTGGGAGTGTTTACAACTTACAACTAGATCCCAGAAAAGAGATTATCATGATGCTGATGAGATGACAAATAATAAATAATAATTAAAACACAGACCCATCCATTCTTGCATCAGCGCTTATTGTTCATGTTTTTATTAATAAGAGAACTTGTGAGATGGTTGTTCTTTCTTAAGATAAGATGTACTCCCTTGGCAACAGTGGGGCTGGTGTGACAGACTCTGGGCCAAATGCAACAACCTCAGGGAGGGTTTAAGGCTTGGGCTGAAATTATAAAGTGCTCCCCAGCTGCACCACTGCCATCTGCAACCTGTTTTATTTGACACTTGCACTTGTCTCAAATTGGGCTCATCATATCTTTGGTAATTGTACAAACTAGACTGAATGTAGAGTCTAATATTGTCTAGAAACCCAACATTAATGTCATACTGTTCACATGCTGCCAAATAATGATTTGTAAGCACAACCTACATCATCTGAGTGTGTGCATGTGTGTGTGTTTGTGCATGTGTGCCTGTGTGTGTGCATGCGTGTGTGTCTGTGCATGTGTGTGAGTGTATCTGCTGATGCATTGTGTAGTTGGTTGTTTGGCTGGCCATACCTCCTAGCTAAGATTTCCAGGTGGTACAGATGTGTGAGGCTATGTGAGGGGAAACAGCAAACACAGAGCTGGGGGTTTAATTTGAGCCTGTTTCTTACTGCATGCCAGGGTAAGGAGACAACTGTGGGCAACAAGGAGCTATCAGACTATCTCCAGGATCTAATTGTGGAAAGGTACAGATCAGGAGAGGGTTATACATATATCATGGAACACATTAAAAATCATAATCAAGAAATTGATTAAATATGGCACCACCAGGACCTTGCCTAGATCAGGCCTTCCAAGATAGATGACAGATGACTGTGCAAGCAGGAAGCACAGTAGACCAACAGCAATATTAAGTAAGCTGCAGGACTTCATGGTGAGGACTGGCCACCATATACACATAGCAACATTTCATGTGTTCTCCACAATTCTGAGCTGTGGGGTAGGGTGACAAGATGGAAGCCTTCCCACAAAGAACATCCTGTCAGGCACGGACAAGGACTCAGCCGCAGACCACGGAGATATTTCCGTATGGTTTATTAAAAACCGGCAGGCAGACTCGAAAACATGAAACAGGCAGGGTCGAAACCAGAGATACAGTCCGAAGGGAAAATCCAGGATCAGGAACGGGAGCAGGCAGGGTCGGAAACCAGTCGGGCAGAATCTCAGGCAACAGGACAAGGCGGCAGGCAAGACACAGGTCGGGGCACAAGTGAAAGTCAAAAACACGAAAACAAGCAAGCAGAAATCAAGACGCGGGAACAAGACAGGTAAACACACTGCAACGAACTAGCAACGAGACAGGAACAGGCAGGGCATTATAAAGGGCAGTGTAGATGAGGTGATGGGGAACAGGTGAGCTAGCAGGCAGGTGGCGGCGATGCAGTAATGAGGCAGGCGGGGACCGGGCGGGGAACGGGGCAGGGCTAGAACACAAGGAAAACAAAAGCACATGGACAGGGGAAGAACACAAACACACAGCTAGGGGGGCGGAGTACTGACACATCCAGTCTCATCTGTATTATGCAAAAAGACACTCTAAATCTCCTGTTGTCACGTTGAAAAAAGGTCTTGTTGTCTGACAAGACTGAGCTACAATGTTTTGGCCTTAATTACAAATTATATGTTTGGTGCAAAGCCAACACAGCCCATCAGCATAAGAACACAGGCCCTACTGTCAAGCATGGTGGCAGCATCATGCTACAGGGCTGTGTCTCCTCAAGGACAAGAGCTCTGGTGAGGATAGAAGGGAAAATTATAGTTTTATACAACTGCTTTCACACATTTTCTGAAACTAGGTCTAATTTTTTTCAAAACTCTACACACAAATCCAAAAATTGCACACAAAAAATGCAAAATGCCTCATATCTCCTGCAAAATGAAACACTGCATTCAAAATACCATAAACACATCTCATAATCAAGTATTTGCATCAAATGGCAAACACTTTTTTCACAATAGTAAATTTTTGATATACCATGTACACACTGTTGTTCTAAATCTAAAGCTCTTCTGTCTTCCATAGGCTTATATCTACAATTCCATACAATGTGCTAGAGTGAAAGTAATCCACTGAGAGGGGTTGAAATGTACACAGCAAACACCAATGCAATGTTGAAACAAAAAATATTTATTTTTCCAAAACATTACTGTAGTTACTGTAGTACAGTGTTGTACGGCATACAAGAAAACAAAACCATATACCATATGGGAATTTGTACAGAAACCATGAACATATATAAACCAAAAGTAGCATTTTTAGAGGAAAGAAAAAAATCACCATCCCTCCTCCGGACTGGGTCTGGCCACAATACTTCGTCCACATCACATGCTATATTTTCTCTTGCCAAACAGTGAAGGAAATATCTCCTAGAGTGGCATATCCAACCTTGGACAGAGGCAGCGTCTATGTCCCCACATGCCTCCTCCATTGCCTGGAGAAGTGGCATGCAGGCTTAGGGCTGACGATCATACACTTTCCAGCACCACATAGAGAAAAATTTCTCAATAGGATTCTCAAAAGGTGAATATGGGGGGAGGTACACAACTGTGAACTATGTATGGGTGGCAAACCAGTTTTGGACCAGAACAGCCCGGTGAAAACTTACATTGTCCCATATTACTACAAATCTGGGCTGCCCTGGATCTGGAATTTGATCTGGAAGTGGCCCTGGATCTGGATTTTGATCTGGAAGTGGCAAGTGTGGCATGGTGGTGGAGGACACCGTTCTGCGTGATGGCAACACACATGGTCACATTTCCCCCACGCTGTCCAGGGACATTGATAATGGCCCTCTGTCCTATTACATTTCTCCCCCTGTGCCTGGTTTTGGTGAGGCTGAAGCCTACCTCATCCACGTAAATATATTCATGGAGAATTGCATTCATCTCCAATATTCTCTGTAACAGACAAAAGAATAAACAGATCAGAAAATATGGTACAGTCCAATACTCTGGCTCTGTATCTGCAAATTTGAAGTACTGGAAGTAGTGTCGCATACATACATCCACATAGTCACGTCGCAGATCTTTGACTCTGTCAGAGTTAATCTCAAATGGCACCCTGTACAGTTGTTTCATTCTCAATCAGTGCCACTGGAGGACGCACTGCAATGTCGACAAGCTTACAGCATCATGTTGTTGAACACTGTTGCATCATTTAGGATGATCTCTTATCTCCCTAAGCATAATGGCATTGTTGGCCAAAACCATATTTACAATAGCCAACTCTTGTTCCTCTGTAAACATGCGATCTCGTCCTCCATGATATCTTTGCTTTTCCACTCTGTAGAAGATTCAAAAACAGTGGGAGTGTGTGCAGTATAGTACAAAAATGTTTTTTACAGTTGGCTGTATTGTAGTACAGTATGATAACCCACCACACTGTGGCCATCCATTCCTACAAAGCAGTGCAGTAAATGGGTGGCTTAGAGCTACAAATGTTTATGTAATACTATACAGTAATACGTATTTTACAGTAATGCTGAAGTAGCCATTAGATAGCTGCATACCTGTTCCCATTTCTAAAGGTTTGAATTATGGATGCCACTGTGAACCGACTCAAGTTGGGCTGGACTCTCAGTTACAGTTTTTTATGATTGCTTTAGCACGATTTTGAAAACAGGGCTCATTTTGTCAAAACACTACATACAATTCACACAACCACACACACAAGTAGCAGAACACCTCAGATCTTTAGCAAAATGAAACACTTCATTCAAAACTATACAATAATTTATAAAAAACCCAATTTTGTCACCATATGGCACACACATGGTTCATACGATCTGATTCTGTTTGAACCAGTTACACACTGCTGTGCCCAATCTGAAACACTTTTAACATTTGTACTTTTCTAATGATATAGTTTGGGTTTGATTTTTTCAGAGATATTGCTAGAGTAAAGTACATTAATATATTGACCAAACACACACAAGACCAGTACTGCACACTGATGAAAATATTTATTTCTCTCCACATTGTAAAATCAGTCAATACTTCCATGCAAGGTTGCATTTTGCACTGAAAATCAGAACAGAACATATTCTAAATAGAATATAGCACATAAACACAGCAAAAACATTTGTGGAGACAAAAAAGAAAGCATGAATTAAAAAAACCCTAAGCATCATCTCTTCGCCTAGCTGGATCTGGCCATAGCACTTTGTCTACATCACAGGCTATGTCCTCTCTTGCAAGACAGCGGAGGGAAGAATCTTCTTTAATGGCGAATCCATCCTTGCATAGACCCTGCATCAATTTGGTCGCAGGCCTCCTCCATAGCTTGAATGAGGGGTATCCTGACATAGGGCTGGAGATTGTAAACCTTCCATCACCATGCCGAAAAAAACTCCTCAATGGGGTTAAGGAAGGGAGAGCATGGTGGGAGGTATTGGAGTGAAAATTGTGGATGCTGATGAAACCAGTTTTGGATCAGAGCAGATGGAAAGATACATTGTCCCAGATGACAATGTATCTCATCTGCTCTGCATCCATTTGGTCTTCTACTGTGACGATGTTGTGTAGTCGGTCTAAAAATGTGAGTATGTGGGCCGTGTTGTAAGGACCTAAGTTGGCATGGAGGTGGAGGACCCCATTCTGCTTGTTTGCAGTGCACATTGTGATGTTACCACCATGTTAACCTGGGACATTCAAAATAGCTCTGTGGCCAATGATGTTTCTCCCTCTTCTTCTTACTTTTGTCAGGTTAAACCCAGCCTCATCTATGAAGATAAAATCATGCATGATTGCATCAGCATCCATTTGCAAAACTCTGAAAAAAGACAACATTGTGTAGTTCAATATAGGCCTACTATAAATTTACATGTAAAAAGGTTCTGTGTGCAGTGCACAATACTGAAGTGTACATTACTTACCACATATTCATGCCGCACGTCTTTTACTCTCTCAGAATTTCTTTCAAATGGCACTCGGTAGAGTTGTTTCTTCTGTATGTGATGTTTTTTCAGGATTCATCCCAATGTTGATAGAGAGACCTGATGGACATTATTGAAAACTGTGTGGTCATTGAGGATGTTTGTTTGGATTTCTCTGAGGCGCATCGCACTATTGGGCAAAACCATGTTTACGATAGCTCTCTCTTGTTCCTCTGAGAATATGGGGCCCATTCCTCCTTGATGTTCTCAACCCTCAATCCTATGTAGACCAATCAAAATACATATAAAATGTCACAGGACAGCGTACAAGGCATTGTTTCAAACATGGAATGCAGTGAATGGGTACCAAAAAATACTGATGTAGTGCATATAGTAGGGTACATTATACTGATTTTTCAGTAGAGAAAAATTGTTTTTCACCTGTGCTCTTGTCGAAATGCTGGAATTACTGTTGCAACAGTATATCTGCTGAGGTTGGGCTGAACACTCTGTCCAGCCTCTCTCAATGTCAACCCATGGTTTACAACATGGTCAACCAATGTTGCTCGAATCTCATCTGATAAATTTGGTCCTCGTCTTCTTTGTTCATGTCCTCCTCCAGGTCTACCTCTACCTTTTCCTCTTCCTCTCTGTACCCCTCTTCCTCCGCGGGCTCCCCCTCTCATCCTCACTCTTCCTCTTCCTCTTATACTGCAATGTTGCCTTCCATTTTTGTTAAAGACAGGTAAACTCACCTGTTGCCTTTTTATAGTGTTTATGCCTGATTGGTGAGTTTATAATTAAGCACCTAAGTGTCTGTACACCTGACGACCGTGTTTGATAAATTGGAGCATAGGTGTGGTATTTTGAAAGGCAGTGCCTTGAAATGGCAAATAAGTGACATCATGTTAGATTTCTGTGTCTAATGTAGAGAAGTGTGTTTATTGTTTTGCAAAACACTGTGTGTAGTGTTTTGCAAAAAGTGTGAGGCTGAGAATGTGCTTATAGTTGTACAGATCTGGGCTGAGGTTTGCTCCTTGAGTGTCAGGTTTCACTGTGTGTTATTTTTAATTTTAGTGTGTAAGCAATCGTAAAAAACTGTAACCCGTGGTTGATCACATGATCAATAAGCGTAGCCCTAATCTCATCAGAGACAGCTCTCCTACCTTCTCTTCTTCGCCCTCGTCCTCTTCCCTGTCCACCTCATCCTCTTCCTCCCCTTCCCTCCTCGAACTTGTCCTTGTCCTCGTCCTCGTCCTTGTCCTCGTCCTCTGCCTCTCCCTCCCACTCACCACTCCCCTCGCTCTCCCTGCAATGTTCGCATCCATTGTTCTAAACAGGTAATCTGACCTTTGGCCTATTTATAGGCCTATACTAAAGCAGTGATTGGTTAGTGATCAGTTAAGCAATTAGTGTTTGCACATGTGAGGAGTGGGTGTGAGACAGTGGTGAATAAGTGTAGCATTTTGATTGGTTGTGTTTGGAAAAGGCAAGCAAGTTAGTTCCTGTTTGATTTTTGTGTATTAGGTAGAGAATTGTGTGTAGTGTTTTGCAAAAAGTGTTTTATGAAATTGAAAACTGAGTGAAAAGCTGAGAATTAGCTTATAGTTTTGCAGACTTGGTGTGTGGTTTTGCTCTTTGAGTGACAGGTTTCAGAAATCGTGTGACATCTAAAGATTTTGTGTGTAAGCAGTTTCAAAAATCTGTAATAGTGCACAATGCCAAAAGATTTTAGAGAAAAACCTGCTACCCTCTGCAAAAAACTGAAGATGAAGAAGAATTTCGCCTTTCAGCATGACAATGACCCAAAGCACACAGCCGAAACCATAGTGGAATTGCTGAAAGAAGGAAGATCAGTGTCCTGAATGACCCAGTCAGAGCCCTAACCTCAACCCCACTGAAAATCTTTGGACTGACCTGAAGAGAGAGGTTCATAAGCAGTCCCCCTGAAGTTTGAGTGACCTTGAACTCTACTGCAAAGAAGAACAGGAGAAGTTGGTAGAGACTTATCCAAACAGACTCACTGCAGTTATCAAAGCAAAAAAATTAATACCAAGCATTAACTTAAGGGTGTGCAGACATGCGACCAAGACCTTCAACGTTTTTGAAAAGACATTTTTTAAAGAGGCATTTGATTTTCGCTTTGATATTGTTGGTTACAATGTGTAAATACAGCCATAAGTCTGGCGTCACTCGTCTTGATGTCAGCCTTTCATTTTTATTTGAATCATTCATTTTAAGTTTTAACATAATTGGATTTTGAAGACCCTTGCTTATTTACTTTTGATTGCTTATTTGTTGGCTGTACAGCACTCAGTTTTATAGTATTGTAAAAGCAAAAATTGATTAATGTGATTACTGTTTTACAGTTGTGGATTCATTTATTGGTCTGACAGAAAGAGGAAGATGTGGACACGGTCTAATTCTTTAGCTTTTTGTGAAACGCACTACTGGACAGTGTGGATCATGACCAGAACTGTACCTGAGAGTTGCTCAGAAGAAATTAAACTGAAGATGTGTTTACATGGAACAGACCCTAACTGCACTGCATCTATTAACACACTAAAGCTGCTTAGACTGATGCTAAGCATGCAGAGTTGTTATACTCTTATATGTAAGAAAATTGACTGAGGTTTATTTGAAGAGTGAAATTGTTTAGGAGATGTCTAAACCATTGATGTATTGTTTTAACAGGAAAATCTGCCTATAAGACTTTCACAGTGGGAAAATTTTAGCTGTTATATCGCAGACAGAGAGTAATGATTAATGCCACATGGAAAGAATGTTTTTAAAGCAATAAAATTTAATTCAGTCTAGCAAACCTACCACAATTGTCTCATATTTCTACATTTACATTACATTTAGTCATTTGGCAGACATTTTTATCCAAAGCGACTTACAAGTGAGTCATTTCTGAACATTTTTGTTCATAAAAAGGAGCTCATCGGGAGTTATATAACATAAGGCAATATTTTCCTCTCCTAGGTAAGTGAAATGTAAAAATTCTAAAGCATTTGTGAATTTAAGATGCCATTACAAGTTGAACTCCATTTCAGCTAATCTCACAGTCAGTCTCACAATATCAAGGGCTATAGTTTGCCCATGGCTAAAAAACAGAGATGAAAGTATGTGTGTGCGTGTGTGTGTGTGTGTGTGTGTGTGTTTTGTGGATGCTGGAGAGAGGGATTGGGGGTGGCATTAAACTGAATCGGATATCTAGATGACTAAGTGATACTGTGAAAATAACCCTTAGTGTCCCTCAATATGAGCAGGCACTGTTGAGAATCCCTAATTAATTACAACAAACTGAAATATGGTATCCAAGGCCACAGCTTTCCCAGCTTCTGGAAAAATTATTACAAGTTTAACCTACATTTCATGTAGTTATGTTGACTTTAAGACAAAAGATATGGTTACCATGGGAGGACAGCCTGTCATAACATCAAATGAAGGAAGGAAAAAAACAACCCAGAGAGTCCAGATTTTGTGTGACAATTTCCTTCCAAATATCCTTCCAAAAATATCACCACACAGTAATACATCTTGTTTTGCAAAATGTTACATATACAGTTTGCTTGTTCTTAAACTCAACCTTAATTTATTTTGTCATCTCCAAGAAATGTAATGTAGAAAGTGCATTTCTGAATGGGCTATACCTTTCTCTGGGGCAGGGAGACTCTGGCGCCTCCCATTAAAAGCCCTACTTGTTGATATAGCAGGCGGTGTTGTGCTAAGCCATGAGCGGGGCTGTGAATGGCACTGGGATTTCACACAAAGACATGATGTCATGATGGAGTGCATGTGGCCTATTGAGCCTGAGCGCTGAGGCGTGAGGCTAGATTGTGCCAATGAAGCAGACCTCAGAGGACCATCCATCCAACAAAGTTATCTTACGCCAATCTGCCAACAGGCGGTCGCGCCACGCGTTTCCTGCTCCTGGGGTTGAATTAGCTGACGACTGATAAAAAGGAAAAAGAAATAACAATTTAATACAACATAAAAATGAAGGAGTCTGAGTGTGGTCAAGTGTACCCTTTGGAGAGGCTGGGGCAGGGGTTGTGGCCAGTCCTTGGCCCAAAAGTCATCTTACTTTGTTAAGGAGAGCACATCTATACCGGGGGGGGACCTCAAGGTACGATGACCAAATCTTCACCCCACCCCATACACCAGTTTCTACATCTACATCTCTGTGTGCCCTGTGACTACACAACACTGTTGATAAGTTACTTCACCTAAAAAGTGTGTGATGAGGGCTGAATAAATTTATGAGGTCTGAACAAACCTGGGTTGTTTCAATATCAAATGATACAACACCAACCCTTTCGAAAATCCCCTGACATTAATAAAGCCTGTCTAAACACCTGCTATTTTAATGAGTTTATAGCTTGTAAGCCACTGCAGTCAATGGTACATTTAACACAGTGCAGCTCAATGAAACTCATTCAAGTTGAAATGGCAATTACATAATCCTCCTCGTTACAGGTTACAGGGTTTGTGGGGCGTACCCCATACCTATACAATGCTATGGATTAGGCCCTTGTTGGGGTATCATACAGAAATAACCACAATGACCCTGAGGTCTGACATGCTAAATTCAAATGCTGAATTCTGTGCTATCCAACCTCATTTGTGCATACAGAATTTCCACACAATTTCACAGAGCCACACAGTAAACACCCAGAGTTGGGCATTTTCACTTTTTTTCTTCTTCTCTTCTTCTGTATCTTATTTTTCCTGCCACATTACATCATCTACAACATTCATCTGTGGACTCTTCCCATATTTAGCAAATTCTTAGACACCCCTTTCCTGTGGATCAGATAAAAGTCCGTCCATTCAGTGACATTCAAAATTCACTGTGATTTTGATTGAAGACAGGCAATAGGACACTGGATTTTAGATGCCAGTTTGCAATAGCAGTTGTCTACTTTCTGCCAGTTAGCCAGCTCCACAGGCCTATCTAGATTACTTCTTGAATCATAATTTGCTAGCTCAGTGTTTATCAACACCCCCAGCCTACAGACAGGTGCTAGTCTGTGGGAAGTTGCTAACTGGTCCATAACTGCCCCTTTCCAAGCATGTACCTGGCTAGCAAAAAAGCTAATGTTATCTAGCTGTACAATAATTTTAGAGGCAACAACTGTATAGCTTAAGATCATAATGCATGATATTTCTCAGCTGGTTCAGTAGCCAGCTAGCCAGTTTTAAATGTATGTCCCCTTCCCAAAATAACATTCATCCAGCTAAATTTTTATTCAAAATGGAGAAAAATGAAATGTGTATCACCTGGCAGTAGCATTCAAAACTAGAAAACAGCAACCTGTAACAATATCACCCATCACACATAAAAAATGTGTTTATCTCTACTGAGGGTTGTGTGTATTTTCAAACCACTTGAAGTAATACTGACAAAAGCGATACATCCTGTGTTTTTTTCTTACCATCTGAAGAGAATATGATCCTCATATGTCAAATCCAAGTCTCAAATACCAGGGTGGCAGACATTCATGCTGTATATTTGAAAACTCTCATGGCAAAGTATCACATGCCCATCTGCAACAGGATAATTAGGTTGGCTAAAAACAATGGGCCTGCTACAGCAGCCACAGATACTGTCTCTCCAGCAAAGCTTGTAACTACTATGTACTTGTACTACTATGCTAGGCTTTTTACATCCAACTTTTTGTCCTCAACCTTTCCTTTCTAGTTCATATTTTCCATCACATCACATACCACAGCTACAGCCTACAGAACAGATACATGTATGTTTGTGTTTGTTACATGACAACCTCTGTAAGTACAACAATATCACGTTCTTAGATTACAGAAATACTGCAACATATGTAGACCCCATAACCATAGTCTGTCTGCAGTTCTGCAAAACCATAAAACAAACTATCTCATAAACATAATCATCTCTTGTCCTCTTAGACCATAGTTCTGCGTAGATGAACAATTATCTTTATGCCACTTGTCTCATCTTCTTCCTACTACTTCTTCTCACTGTCATCCCAATGTTAATAGTTCTGATGTTTTCCAGGAGAATCTCAACCACCTTTTGGCCCTAGGTTTTCTTGGTTTTCTGGTAAAATATGTTATGCTACATATTGAGTATTTTTATGGCAACCTCAATCGTAAAAATTGCTGGAGCTAATAAAGTTTCATTTATTGGTATTGATAGTAGTGATAGTTGTGTTTTTGGGTAACGTAGCCCAAATTGTTTAGTGCAATTTGCCTTCATTTTGATATCAATGCTTTTCATGGCAGACCTAGTTGTTAATCTGTTAAAGACGTTTATAATGATATATGTGTAAATTGCATGAAAACTTTTTTGTGAATTAATTACTACAGCAATATTTGTGCAAAGGACCTAACAATCACAGTTTCAGATGTTCTATTTCAGGTGTTTTCATCTTGTATTGTATACTGTACTTCTGCAAAGGATGTACTCAAATTGAAATTAATAATATATTATTTTTTCTATTAAATACCTTGAAGTTGAAGAGTAACCCCTCAACAATATTGGTCATAAATCTCATGGAAAAACTCCCTGGATTATGTCAGAGTGATTTCTGCCATCTAATTCTCATGGAGTAATCCCAATTAATCTCCATTTCAGCATCCCGCTTTTGATGGTTTGTGGGGTTTTTTCGTGCACTCTTGTTCTTTGTACATACCAGAGATACCAGTTACAATACAGAGGATTTACCCGATTCAGTCGACTTCCATGCACACAGGCACTGAGAGAGGGAAAAAGGGGCAGGAAAGGGACTGCCGCCTTATAGAGGAGCGCTGTTATGCTGAGGGCTGAATATCAGCAGAGGAGTTGCAGCAGTAGAATAGTGTAAGACTGCTACACTAAAGTTGGAATATCAACAGAGGACTTGCAGCAGTAGAACAGAGTAAAACTGTTACACTAAAGTTTGAATATCAGCAGAGGAGCTGCAACAGTAGAACAGCGTAAGACTGCTACACTAAAGTTGGAATATCAACAGAGGATTTGCAGCAGTAGAATGGAGTAAAACTGTTACACTAAAGTTGGAATATCAGCAGATGCGGGGGGAACATCTTGACAAATCAGATACCACCATCTCATCCGGGCATTCTGGGATCTTCGGTTTAGAAAACCGTTGGCTCTGAGAAAACCCAGCTAGGTTTGCTAGTGGAATACACAGTAGTAAAGACGACGACAGTTGGTAGTTAGCTAGCTAACAAACAACCGTAATCGTTATAAAATGGTTCAGTGCTTTGTCCCAGACTACAGCCACCGTACATATGTGAACGACCGCAATTTTTTCAGGTTTCCAAAATACATTAAGGAAACCGTGAAGGTTATCTCTGTAAGCACACCATCAGAGAGACGTCTATCAAATGTAGCTAACTGAATGTGCATTTTCACTCAAATGCCAAAATCTACACGTATAAGCAGAATTCTCTTTTTGCTTAAATATCAAGGTGTTTCTGACTCTGTAGATAAGTCTCAAAGGCTTCGGGCAATTTTCATCATTCAAAATCGTGGGCTAACAATCAGTCCATTTAGCAAGCTCAATGGGTTATGATGTGGTAAACTGACTTTGCTAGCTAGCTGGTTAGCCATGCTACCTAACCTTACACTGGCCTACACTCACCGACACCCTGTAGGTTTTATCCCTCATGTTCATCCTGACCAAACCGGTGATATGGCCCTAAAAACAACTGAATTCCTCCACATGCCCTGATTTATAATGGTTTTTGCCCCGCTGAAAACTTGGGGTTTCATCCTTGAAGAAGGGGAGAATATGGCTAAGCAACACCATTGCTGCTAACAATGAGCTTGCTATTGTTGATAGCGATGACTGCTAAATACGAGCTTGCAAGTTAGCTGCTATAACGATAGCTGATAGCAATGATTAGCCACACTCTAGCTAGCAAGACCGGAGAGCGGGAATGAGAAATCTCTGTCATTTCATGGGACGTGTAGTTTTTAGCCCGTGGTTGTACTAGCATATAAGGTAAAAAAAAAAATAAATTACGTAAAATTTAGCTCGAAACAATTAAAATTAACAATATAAGTTGCAAGCTGGGATCACTGGGATCAATATATAATCCGGAAATCGATAGTAAGCCATAAATCACTAGAAGTACTTGCCTAGAAGTAAAATTGCCTTTTAAAAAATGTCTATGACTAAAATGAATGGGGAATTTCACTTCCGACACCAATGTGAAATAGCCACCCCGGTAGTCTATACCCTACTTGTGGTCAGTCGGCACAAAGATATCAGTTGACACGTTTGTTTGCTTTGCAGCCCCTTTAAATAACATTTGCAAGACCAAACGTTCCGAACGAATTTGTAGCCACCTATTTCATCTACGTCAGAACATCCACTTCTTTGGCAGTGTTGCTGGCAGGGCAGCTGGAGCAAATTTTGATGGTCTTGCCGCTCCCGGTGTGAACGTACAGAAGCACGTGCTTTTTGTGGATAAGTCTACAAGTTACTGTAGTTCATTTTAGGCCACTCGGCTTGTTAGCTTGTTAGCTAGCTAACTAGCATGCTAAGTAGTTAGCTATCTTGTAAGCTACCTACATCTCACTTAGTTATCTCACTAGCTAAGTGTCTACCTACTTATAACCAGTTTGTATCTTAGCCGGCTAATGTGCTAGCTAGTTAGTAAGCTTGTTTTAGCTAGGTAGCTGGCTAAATCAGTAATGCACAAATCCTATTTTGAGCCAGTTATCTTGCTCGCTTTTAACAAAAGTGAAGAGATGATCTGGCATGAACAGATCTGGTGTGATATTGTGTAAGGGAGTGTGAGACCTAGAGGGGCAATTGCTCTGTCATTACCTTAGCTGCGATTTAGAGTTTAACACGGTTTTAAATGCGTATGTTGAGGAAAAAGTCACGGCGCTTCTTAAACCCCATAGCTGTGTCATCAGTACCTGTGGTTTAACCTACTGCTTAGCCTGATCTCAGCTGCTGTCTTCAAGAAATCTCATATCAGCCACTAGAGGTCACGTAGAGCGATACAGCCATTGTCAGAGGAGAGAAGTAGGTCCTAAAAGTAATTAATGACCTACGTCTTTCCTCTGACAATGGCTGTATCTCCCTACTTGTGCTCCTAGACCTAAGTGCAGCCTTCGATACCATCGATCATCTTATTCTATTAGACCAACTTGAGAACCTTATTGGCATAAGTGGAAAGGCTCTATCCTGGTTCAGATCTTATCTCTCAGAGCAACATCATTTCGTCTTCATTAACAATAAGTCCTCCAAACTCTCCAGAGTAAGACATGGAATACCACAAGGATCCGTGCTTGGACCTTTGCTCTTTTTGTTATACATGGTCCCTCTTGGAAATATCATTCGTAAGCATGGCATTAATTTCCACTGCTATGCAGATGATACCCAGTTATACATATCGGCCAAACCTGATGTCTCCCTGGAAATATCAAACATGGAAGCCTGCCTCAAAGATACAAAGACATGGATGGTCCATAATTTCCTCCTCCTAAATTCAGACAAAACAGAAATATTGGTTATCGGCCCAAAGTCTATCAGGAGCAAACTCACCAATATTACATTAAATCTTGATGGTGTCTCACTGGCCTCAATTGCAACCATCAAAGACCTTGGTGTCAAAATTGATCCTGAGCTCTCTTTTGACAGAGATGTAAAAAATACCTCCAGGACTGCTTTCTTTCATTTGAGGAATATTGCCAAAATCAGGAAAATTCTATCAATACACAACGCTGAAAAGCTAATCCACGCTTTTGTTACATTCAGATTGGACTACTGTAATGCCCTCTTGTCAGGATGTGCATATACCTCCCTAAAGCCCCTTCAGTTGGTTCAAAATGCAGCTGCTCGTATTCTAACCAGAAAAAAGCACTCTGTACACATCACCCCAGTATTAGCCTCTCTCCATTGGCTACCTATCAAATACCGCATTGATTTCAAAATACTTCACCTTACATTTAAAGCTTTAAATGGGCTTGTCCCTCCCTACCTTAAGGACCTTCTCCGCCCATACACTCCAAAACGAACTCTACATTCCCAAAGCGTGGGACATCTCATTGTTCCAAGAGTGGGTAAAAGTACTATAGGCGGTAGATCCTTTTCGTACCAAGCCCCTCTTTTGTGGAACAATCTACCCACCAAAGTTTGGGGAGCAGATTCTCTCTCCGCCTTTAAGTCTAGGCTAAAAACTTATCAGTGTAACCGGGTTCTGCTCAAGGTTTCTTCCTGTTAATTAGGGAGTTTTTCCTTGCCACTGTTGCCTCAGGGTTGCTCACAGGGGGTCTCAGGCCTGGGATCAATGTAAAGCTGCTTTGTGACAACTTATGTTGTAAACAGCACTCTACAAATAAAATTGAATTGAATTTTTGTGAGTGTTTTCTTAAACCTGATACTGAGGTAGTTTAAGGAGAGACTAAACCATCTCATCTGCAGAATGAGACCTACATCACATCCTACACACAAACTAGTAATATTTTGTTAGCCTGATGTATGCCCCCATGTACGCCTACGTCGTCACTTACTTTGACTGTGTGAAATAAAAGCTACATAGGCATATCTCTTTATTTAGTCCTATAATTAATGTTTTCAGAGATAACTCTCTACATCTTCGAACAATTGTAGGCTGTTTTTTTTCTAATCGCAAAGACAGATGACAAAACATGCTTAATCTAAATAATGCAATCTGTATTCATCACCAGGATTTTTTCACCGTGCGGCACCGTCAATTTTCAACAAAAAGAAATGTATATATATGCATGCTGTGAGGTTGGCTGCAATGGCTTGGCGAAATGCATTGCCTGCTAAATCAGCAGCATCAGGTCCAGCAGCAGTATTAAAGTCCTCAAGGTCAGCACCTTGTGGCTGAGGGTAACGGGGCTCATCCCAGTCAATCGCCAAGTTATGGAGGACTGCACAGGCGATTGCGATGATGCTTGCCCTCTGTGGGGTGGTCCGTAGGCCAAAGGAGAGGCATGCAAAGCGGCTCTTCAATAAGCCAAATGTTCACTCCATGTAGCAGTGACTCTTCTTGTGGATCTTATTGAACTGGACTTCTGCATGGGTTACTGGCCTTCCGAACAGGCGTTATGAGGGTATCCCCAATCTCCGAGAAGGACTCCACTGTAAGCCCCCTCTTCAAGTTGAGCCTTGAGTTGGCTGCTGTCAAAAATGCGTGCATCATGGGCACTGCTTGGCCATCTCGCCACAATATTGCAAATGTGCATGTTGTTGTTGCAAACCATCTGGCAGTTTATAGAGGTGTACTTGTAATATTAGAAACGTAAATATCATTTCTTATGCAGGATCTTGCCAGAATATATTAAAACATGTGCTTCACTACATATTACTAGCAGAAACATCAAAGGCATCCCACAGGCATTTACTAAAGTCTTTTTCAGTTGTGACATTAGTTGTATACAGTATATAAATAGAGTATTGCATTCAGTGTACGTTCTTGAAGTTTAGACAGAAAAAAGATCAGAGGGTGTAGCCCTACATACTCACGGCGATGGGTGAAAGCCGGATTGCTCACAGTGCCATGGAATACAATTGGAATGTGGGTGCAGTCCACAATTCCAATCATCCCAGCCATACTGGCTTTAACATAAAAGGCAGTTGTGATGTCTCTCTGCTCCTCCGTGTTTGGCATAACTATGTAGCTTGTGTGGAGTGCATCAAGGGCGCTGGCCACCATATGTATTATCGGGCACACTGTGCTGTCGTGGACATTTATCATATCGCCACTGCAGCAGAAGAAGGACCCTGTGGCAAAGTAGCGTAGCGCAAGCAGAACTTTGTACGCTACTGGCATGGGCATGTTCCCTCTCCCTCTGGACCTCAACTGACCTCCCAACATGTTGATAAGCCCCCTGACTACTGTTTTGGACAGGTGGTACCATCGTTGGAATTGCTCGTCGTTGTACCTTTGAAAGAGGTCACGTAGCAATCTGTACCTTCTGCTGATAATTTGTGCTGCCTGCACTCTACGCACCATCAACACACTGTCATTTAGGACATCCATGGTAGGTACAGAGGATAGACAACCCCCTGAATGCCCATTTAAATGCCACACCCAGCACTGAAGCTCCTGATTCCAATTATTAATAGGACCAGAATTGATCACCATTAACCAATCAGAATTCTGCAAATTCGTGAACTCAAAGTATCAGTTAGGACCAGAATTGCACAAACTTGTGGATTGCAAAAGCTTGTTAAATGGATATGTAACCATGAGGTGTGGGGCAAATGCAAGGCTCAGCTACGCCACCTTGGGAATTTCGCCCAAGGAAATAGTTTTTATGTACGTAATCCTGAGTGTACACCTGCGTTACAAATAAAGGTTCCCTCCACTTCTTTTATAAGGATAAGACAGAGGCGTGATTCTTGGAAGCACAATAAATTTATTGAAGTTAAAAGAGAAAGTACATTTATTGAAATAGATTCCCCAATTAAACCATAATTTACATATAGAAAAATACTATGCTATTAAATAGTAAAAGATACTACATTGTTATAACTGGGCTAAGAGCTGGTTGGGGAGAAGTATACTCACCACTAGGGATTCCCACAAGTGAAAGATACTCACCCAAGTGCTCTCTCAATCACTCTCACACAGCAAACGCGTGCCTACGTGATAAAGTGCAATTAGCATTAAGTCACACAGTGAAAGGGATACCAATATGCTAACCACCCCACCAAACAGCTCCCTGCCCAATATACTAAAACCGTTCTAAAAAGGAGAAATTAAAACAGCTACTTTACAGCCAGTTGGTTTGCGTTGTACTGAGTTTCAGCACGCACCGCAACACAGATAAAATGCTAGAAGTTCCTGCCGTCTAACCTAGCCCACTCGCTGAGGGCGGAACTACCTAGAGGCAAAACAGCAGCTAGTGTTGCAGGGGGGTACAACCTAAAACACAAGAACACAACAATCAATACCGCATAGTTGTGCGCATTACAAATGCGAAAGCTACCTTAAGCGCTGGCGAGACAAACTCACGACAGGAGTGATTACCTCCAATAACAACAGTGGAAGTAATACTGCTCACAGGCAGACAGGGGCAAACGCTATGGCTCCAGCACTGGCCGCCAGACACTCTAAGCAAACATAAAAGCAGCGGGTTACCAATATACATGTGGACATGCAAGCATGCACTTCGAATTGAATGCTACGGACTATACATACCTATATCAGTTAACACCAAGATTACCTCGGTAGGCAAGCACAGGAAGCTAGCAGCGTACGGTCCAACAGCACTGTATAAACAAGAAACAGAAGATGCACGGATCCGGAAGCAGAAACAAGGTCACTAAACAGGCAGGTATACGCAGCTTAAATAAGAAAAGCTAAATGGCTATGCGTGAGCTACCACGCCCCCAATTATCCAAGCCACGTAAAATAAAAGGGGACAGCCTACCCAGGTTACAGATAGTTTACCCATTTTTCAAGATTAAGCTCTGAGATGTTAGCCTATGTAGGACAGTTGTCATCCTCAGCAAGTTATGTACCGGCCACTTATCTTGCAGGAAAGTAAACTGGGGCTGCCAAGCCTTTGCCAGGAAGGTTAATTGCCTCTCTCTGCAATTACAGATAGAAGTGGTTATATTTGTCCTGGTGATGCTAAGAATTACTCTCCCTGGCAGAATGTGTGAACCCTCCCTTAGGGACTTCTACAATTAAATTTAAACATATATTTATAAATTAACCTTCACCAAAGCGTCTCTAAAGAAGACATGAACAAAGACTCTCAGGTGCAATAATTTTTTATTAAATCAACTCAAAAAACATCAGTTGTCACTGGAGCTTGTGCTGCTTGTGGCTGGGTGAGGATAATCTCCATAGTGCTGGAGTTTGGCCTTGTAATACTGCATTTTTGCACTGTAGGCCCTTTGTTGGCTCACTGCGTTCTCCTACGGTCCTGGTGTAGCTCCTCTTCCCGGCGCTCTTGGGACCTGATCAGTTCCAGCTTCAAACAATGCTCCTCATGGTTCATATGTAGCATCTGCTGTTCAAAGTGCGGCAGTGTGCATTGGCGGGCAGCTTGAACAAGCCTTTCGGGAGCAGGCTGGCCTGCCTCCCTTTCAGAACTGTCACCATGCTGCCTCTGTGTCCCGCTATTTGTGGGTGGGGTGTCCGGGGCTTGTGAAGAGCTTGACTGTGTGCTGCTGGGTGATTGGGGAGCTTCTGTTTGAGCATTGGATGTTTGGGGAGTTTGTCTGTGTGACTGGGGGGCACTGATGGTGCTGGAGATTTGATGGATAGTATTTCTGTGTGGATGGGGGGCACTTCTGGCGCTGGGGGTTAGGATGGATGCAGGTCTAGGTGGCTGGTCAGCAGTACTTAGGATGTTGGGTGCCAGAGGGAGCTGATGGTGAGAAGTGCTAGGGGGGCCATTGGGATATGTGTCACCTCTTTTTCTTACTGATGGACACAGAGGCTGCAAAGGTGGACATGGTGGGAGAGATCCTGGGGTTGAAGCTGAGGTCAATTGATGCCCTGGACATGCAATGTTGCTCCTGCCACTGATAGGTTGTGTTGAGGCTCCTGTTGAAGCAGTGGTAGTTTAAATATACATGACATGCACCAGGCGCCAGGGGTTGCTCCCAACAGTGGGAGGGATTCTCAGATCTCATTGGACAGCTACCACCCGCCTCAAGCTGGGCAGCCCCCAGCCAGTAAGGTGCTGTCCCGCCATGGTCTGCTATCCTCATTGGGTGCATGGGGATTAGGAATCATCTGAACAGCAGACTGGAACCATCGCACCAGGCAACAAAACAAGGCAACGAAAGAGACCAGCTCCAAAACTGGGATCCTGAAATGTCCAGACAATGATGACCGGCGTTTCTGAAAACCTTCAGGACATCAGTGACTCCAGGAAAACAGCTGTCATAAATGACAAGCTCAAGAGACTGCATGTGGACATCGCTACTCTCCAGGAAACACGGCTGGCAGACTCGGGCACACTGAAGGAGAAGGACTACATGTTCTACTGGCAAGGAAAGGGCTCTGACGAGCTCAGAGAGCACAGAGTAGGTTTCGCAGTGAGGAACAGCCTGCTGAGTATGGTAGAACTAGGCAGCAAAGACTCAGAGTGGCTCCTGGCTCTCCCCCTCAACACCACCGACAGCCCCATCACCCTTGTCAGTGTGTACGCCCCAACACTGTCCGCCACGTCAGACGCAAAGGACGAGTTCTACGAGAACCTTGCATCCATCACCAGCAGCATCCCCAGCAAGGAATAACTTGTTCTCTTGGGTGATTTCAATGCCAGAGTGGGCGCAGATCATGACTCGTGGCCCTCCTGCCTCGGACAGTTTGGCGTGGGCAAAATGAATGAGAACGGTCAGCACCTGCATCCCCAACTCCTACTTCAAGACCAAAACCCAACAAAAGGTTTCCTGGAGATACCCATGCTCAAAGCAATGGCACCAATTGGATCTCATCCTGGTCAAGCATGCCGCCATCAAGTACGTCCTCCATACATGCTCTTACCACAGCGCGGACTGCGACACAGACCACTCCCTGGTGTGTTGTAAGATCAGGTTGCATCCAAAGAGATTCCACCGCATCAAGAAACAGGGAAACCCCCGTATCAATGTCAGCAAGATGTCCCAATGAGACCTTGTGGAGCAGTTTGCAGAGACTTTTGAAGTGGGAAACACCATGCACCGCACATGGCATCAAGAGAGAATTTGGACCAGTCCAGAACAAGACAGCTCCCCTGAAATCCTTCACTGGGGAAGTTATCACAGACAAAGGTCAGCAGATGGAGAGATGGGTGGAATATTACTCCGACCTCTAATCCAGAGATAACACTGTGTCCCCCTCAGCCCTTGATGCCATTGAATGCCTGCTGATCATGGAAGAGCTTGACGCAAAGCCAACAGCAGAGGAGCTCAGCAAGGCCATTGACAACTTTGCCTCAAGTAAAGCCCCAGGCAGCGACAGGATTCCCCCAGACCTGATCAAGCACTGCAGGAGTACCCTACTGCTCCCACTGTATGAAGTCCTTTACCAATGCTGGCAAGAAGGAGCCATCCCACTGGACATGAGGGACGCCAAGATTATCACCCTCTTCAAGAACAAAGGTGCGAGAAGGGACTGCAACAACTGCAGAGGCATCTCCCTCCTCAGCATCGTCAGCAAAGTTTTTGCTCAGGTCTTTTTGCAGAAGCTGGCAGAACGTGTCTACCCAGAGTCACAGTGTGGCTTCTGAGCTGAAAGGTCTACAGTAGACATGGTCTTCTGCCTTTGCCAACTACAGGAGAAGTGCAGAGAACAACAGATGCCCCTGTACATCGCTTTCATCGACGTCACCAAGGCGTTTGATCTGGTCAGCAGAGACGGCCTTTTCAAGATTCTCCCAAAGATCAGCTGCCCACCACAACTGCAGAGCATGATAGAATCCTTCCACACTGATATGAAGGAGACTGTGCAGTTCAATGGCAGCTCTTCTGAGCCCTTAACATCCACAGCGGCGTCAAACAAGGCTGTGTGCTTGCTCCAACACTCTCTGGGATCTTCTTCACTCTGCTCCTGAAGCATGCCTTCAGCACCGCCACAGAGGGGATCTACCTGTGTACCAGATCAGACGGCAGGCTTTTCAACCTCGCCCGCCTCAGAGCCAAGACAAGGGTATGCGAAGTCCTTATCAGAGACATACTGCTTGCTGATGACGCAGCAGTTGCGACACACCCAGCAAGAACTCTAGTCACTGTTGGACCGCTTCTCCGAGGCCTGCAAGGACTTCGGGCTGACCATCAGCCTGAAGAAGACAAACGTCCTGGGACAGGATACAGAGGCACCACCAGTCATCACCATCAATGACTAAAAACTCAATGTCGTCTATCAGTTCACCTACCTCGGATCCACCATCACTGACAACCTCTCCCTGGACACAGAAATTGACAAGAGGATTGGGAAGGCAGCTACAACACTTGCCCACTTCACCACTCGAGTGTGGAACAACTCCAAGCCGACGGTGAAGATCAAGATGGCAGTGTACAATGCCTGTGTCATCAGCACATTGCTGTATGGAAACAGCACATTGCTATGGAGTCATAGACTATGTATGCCAGACAGGCGAGAAGACTTAACACCTTCGACCTGAGAGGCATCCGTCGTATCCTGGGCATACCCTGGCAAGACAGAGTGTCCAATGCTGAGGTCCTGTCTCGTGCTGGCCTTCCCAACATGTTCACTCTGCTCAGACAATGCAGGTTGTGCTGGCTGGGCCATGTCCACCGCATGGTGAATGGCTGCATCCCAAAAGACATCCTCTATGGAGAGCTGGTGTCTGGGAGGAGAACCATCGGTTGCCCCAAACTGCAATACAAGGATGTCTGCAAGAGAGACATGAAGGTGCTTGACATTGACACTGAGTCCTGGGAGGGCCTTGCAGCTGACCGCACGAGGTGGAGAAGTACCCTGACCCAACACCTCAAGACAGGGGAAGAGAAACTGATGAATGCAGCAGCAGACAAGCGGGCACGCAGAAAGGAGCACAGCAATCCCAACAGACCAGAGACCACACACAGATGCAACCTTTGCGATAGGGACAGTCATTCCCGCATTGGTCTCCTCAGCCACAAGAGAAGCTGCTCCAGCCGAGCAGTCAGCCAGGACAACTAGGATGCATCACCCATAGTCAACCTGACCAATGGAGGCCCACAAATGATATTACCTGATTGGTCTACAGGAGGAAGATGACTATCACTGTCCAATGTACCCTCTGTTGCAGTGTAGAGATTCGGTAGGAGCAGTGATATTTCTTGGCTTATTGGGTCCAGGTCCTGTGCAGTGTGCATGCCCTCAGCGAGCGCTTTACACGCATCCACCTTCATGCGCTTCCACAGAGTTCGGAGATTGTTGGCACTGCTCAGTCTTCTGTCCGTAAACCTGGTGTTAAATCTGATGGCGACATTATCCCACACAGCCTGTTGCCTGAGCACGGTGGTGGTGTCCTTCCGTACATCGTCAATACATTGTACCACACCTCTGGTGCATTGAAGCAAGTATAATTTTTGTTCGTCACTATAACTCTTGCCATCTTCACCGACATAATTCCCCTCAGCCTCTCTGAGTTCATTTTATAGGTGTGTTGGTTAATTAGGCTAGTTAGTCGTGTATTAAATCACCTGACACTTTTGCATGCACACCAAGAAAAACAGTGGAGACTTTGATTGACTGATTGATTGAATGATTGATTTATTGATTTAATTTCACATTCAAACCATGGGCATGCATAACATTTTGCTGAAGGCAGCCCCTCTTTGGCTGAGCTGCACCTCTGGAGATAATAAATTATAGCCTAATAATTGTATTCATTTTCTTGTTGCTTATAAGCTTTTTAGTAGCCTATCATTGCTAAATTTTGACCACATTAAATCGCCATATCATCCTGAAACTTGTAATAGTTTTTGATAGACCTAGCCTACACCACTGGACCCAGAGATGGGGCTGCCCTTCCCCGTCTTTTGACTAGACTTTAGTCTTAGAGCCACTGCCCCTCAAAATGTCTGTGTATGTCCCTGAGTAATGATAATAATTCAAACACGATCCAGACCAAAATGCTTATAAATAGAGGGTTACAATAAAGTTGTAACTTTAGTTCCCTTTCAGACACTTAAATAACGACAGGATCCAGGAAGGGTCTTATTATTTATTTATTGCAGCGAAATAAACTTTATTTTTTGTGGATGTGAAGTCAATTGTGTAAGAAATATATAAGCCTAATAACAATTAGTTTGTGTGTTTCAAAAAACATCATTATGATACACTGGGATACATCCTCAGTGATGTGCCTGGGGTCATGGGGGGTTTTGGGTCTTTCAAGATCAGACCCCCTAACCCAGGTGACCCAGCCGGGGTTGATCAAGTCCCGGCTTGCATCCCAGCAGCAACAAGCCATGGGTCTCCCCTCTTCAACCACAGCCACCTCGTGGCTCTTTCTGTGGCTTCGGTGATGGTGCGTATGGCCCCCCGCTTTGCTGCCCTGTTCACCCCCAGCACCATCAGTGCCTTGCAGAGGGAGCGACCCAAGAAGCCTCGACAGCCCACTTCAATGGCATCACAGCGAGCCTGCCATCCATGGCTTCTGCACTCCTCCACAAGATGTTGGTATTTGGTCAGTTTTCTCTCATGGGCCTCCTCCATGTGTTCTTCCCATGGCACCGTGAGTTCCCACATGATGACTTGTTTGGTGGAGTCTGAGAAAATGACCATATCGGGACGGAGTGTGGTGTGGGTGATGTGCTCTGGGAATCTGAGCTGTTTGTTTGAGATCCACCCTCAGCTGCCAGTCTGGGGCTGTGGAGAGCAGGCACGGTCTCGTTTGACGTGGTGGGGGGGTCCTCGCCAGCTTTAAAGAAGGAGATGGCGCTCTTCTCAGGGTGGAATTTGCTGGCTTTGATGGCTGTGCTAACCGCTTCTGCAACCGCCTTGAGCACCTGGTCATGGCACCAGCGATAGCGACCGTTGGCCAGGGCCTTAGGACAGCTACTCAGAAGGTGCTGCAGGGTTCCTCTCCCACCACATTGAGGGCAGGCAGGTGACTCAGCCTTTCCCAATGTATGGAGATTCGTGGGGCTTGGTAGGGTGTCATAGACAATAGCGTATAATATTTATATTACATCGAGGATCCAACTCGCAAAGAATCCTAAATTATGTCATTAAGTGGCATTCTTGTTAACCCTTCGTTCTGGCAGAGAATCTATATAGACGGGCTCTGGTTCGGGGTAGATCTCCATCTTCCGGTTTCCAGACAGTTTAACTGCGAATCAGATGAACTGGTGTGTGTTGTTACACAGCAATCACGTTTAGCTTAACACACAGCTGCACATTAAACTCGTGATACTTCCATTTGTTGGGAATTTTCTCCCTTCGTGGAACCAAGTCGGGACCGGCGAAGTAACACACTGATGACCACTTTTCAATTGAAAAGCTTTATTTTGATGCACAAAGGGAGACTCGCGTGGGAGCACAGCGACAGTGCGTTCCGGCCGAGATCTTCAACATAATGGTGTAGGTACAGTGCCGTCCACAGATAGATTTGTTCATTTTATTTGTTCAACTTTTACGGACAATAACGCATAAATCGCTTTTAACGTGAAACGCGATCTCACGGGAAGTGATGTTGCAGTTTTACGACCTCTCACCCAACCAAGGACCAGTACAGTAAACAGGAAATGCCCCCTGCAGCGATGCCACTAAAAACTGGGTGCATTCCTTTTACTATCTCTTCCTCTCTCACCCCATACGTCCGAAGGAGACGGGCATATCTCTCTTGCTTCACGCGTCCGAACAAGACGGACGTATTTCTCCCGTTCCCGGAGGCCGCACCACGCGGACGGGACACGGACAGCCGAGCCAAAGGCCCTGTCCTGGCGTAGATTCTCCGAGCTAGCAACACATTGCTAGCGGAGATCAATAAAGTAAGAGCCGAGTTTCAGCGCCCGCAAGAAGAGCAGCACAAACTCGCTACCAGCCAGAGACAAAGGTGCGACCAGATCCACCCCAGCGTGTCTCCCGAAGGAAACACTCATCCAGACCGAACCAGACCAGCCCTGGCTCCCAGACGACGGAACCGCCAGCGAAACCACCCACGGAACCGCAAGATTTGGACCTCATTTCATGAGCTACAGTAGGCTATCATCTCTGGGCATAGGACAATGCATAGCTAAACAACCAATTGTTAGCTACATTGATGAATGTTGTACATTGTGTGTGTTCCAGATCATTACGAGTAATGTAACTAGCCGCGTTTCGTTGTTCCGAACTGATTTGTCACACACACTATTCACTGCGCAGCGTTAGTTAAGATACCACACAGAGACATAGGGTCTTTGCATGCGTATCCTCTTGCTAACCCCGGTACCTGCTTTAATCCGCACAAAATAACCCCGCCGTTATCAATCGTGCGAACATATCCTGTACCAGACAGACGTTATGTTCGCTCACACATGCACATAACCAACTCAAACTCGCCGCATGTTCCTTTGTTCTCTTTGAACACGTGTGTTCAGCAAGCACGCGCAGCACACGCGCACGCGCAACACACGCACGACTCAGAACAAAGGAACACACACCCTATGACGCACACACACTAGCATAAGACATTCACTCATATCTACACATAAGTGTAAATACATACGCGTTTCACTCATTGTACATATGACACATACTTTGATTTTATATCTCAATAAATGCATTATTTTTCCAAGGTTATGTGTGTTGTAATGTTACACGTGCAATGAATACCGCCAACCTATGCTGATCAGAATTCTAAATGCCTTCACCTCTTAGTTGAATTATCAGTGTTATTTGTTTAGTTAGCTAAATAGATAATATTGTAATTTGATTGAGATTTAACTATTGATGTGGTAATTTTGATTATGATTATTAATTTAATTATTAATTGAAGTTCCAAATTGATAGTTTAGTATATTTTATGAGACTGATATACAAAACTGAGACTGATATTTTATTTTAACCACTGTGGTAGATGCCATATTCTGTATGGCGCCTCCATGTGTTTAATTTAATTATTCCTTACATAGTTGGTGCCCCACGTAAGGAAGACTAATCGTAGGCTTGATCCCCTACAATGGCTACAAATGAGGGTTTAAGTACCTTGTCCGCGGTATAACCAAATGGCAGGTGTGAGCATTCCCATCGGGGAGTGCATATCACACCTTGATGTCCTGGGGACACCCACTGAGTCAGCTACCGGGGACATCCCTTTGAACCCTATATGTGGCCGGTTATCTCTAACAGACAAAAGGCTATTTCAGAGTGTGTGTGTGGGAACATAAATATAAAATGTAGTTCAAACAAAAAGCAATTTAAATAGAATATAACTGATTCAAACCTATCATTCCCTCATTTTGTATTGGGGGGAGGAGACATCCTACCCACCACTGCTCAGGCTCTAACTATGTTACCGTTTTCAAGAGAATTAGTCAAGTTGGAGAAGGTGACGTCATACGACACATTATTGATCAGACTACGTAGCTTATGGTACATACAGCGATCTAAAACAAAGGTAACAATATTAATACCCCAGATACTCTGAGATATTACCACCCAAAGTCACCCCCAAGGGGTGCTATTCCCAGCAAGTTCAGTACCTTTGAGCCCTTGGGTCACAGTTGTTGCTTTTCTAGCTGCACTATGGTAGTGCTCATCAGAGCGTAAGGAGGCATCAGCAACTTCCCGCGTAGAGATGAGAGCGTGCTTAATTTTTGCACCAGTTTCTTTAACTAGCTTCCCAATTCTATCAGAAACTGCCATAAGGGCTCTCTCAAAGCTATTGAGTGCTGGAACAGAAGTGTTAGCGGTGACATCTGGAGTGACTAGAATAAAGCCGATAGTGATAGAAGTACCAGTGGGGTTAATGCAGTAGGAAGTGTTAGGCATTGCACAGAGATTTTTGCCAGAATACAGAGGCCCAAACCCACACCAAGTGGTGGCATTGGTTCTCACTGCTATTGCTCCAGGAGATTCAGGCAATACTTGTATTTGTAGGTCAGGTCCCATACTATCCGACAGGGCTTGTCCTGACTCAATTGAAGCAGTACACAGTACCCAGCCACCAATGGTAGAGCACTGGTCCTGAGAAAAGGCGGTGTGTCTTTGGCTGTCGGAGATGATATATCTGACATTGCGCACACGGCACACATGACCATTACAAGGAAAAGGAAGCTGGTGTATGGGTTGTGCCTTAACTATAGGTCTCCGCCCTACTGGAATCAGCACCCCACCTCGGATGGTCTCACCATCATGGAAAGCCCCTACTACTGACAGGGACCCTTCCCCGGCCGCCACCCAGGGGGCCGGTTCTATATCCTTAAGGACAGCTGACCGCACCCCACCTGGTACATGTGGCGCGAGCCGGTCACCTATCAAGGCTGCCACCTCCAAGCTGAATGCCAGTCCTGTAACACATCTCCTCCACCCTCACACGCTTATTTTCTTCCACCAAAATTTCCTCATAAAATTTACTGTTTTTGGCCAACTGCTGGAGCAGAACAGTGATCACCTCCCCAGTATCATGTGTAGCGGAAGCAAGATGGCGAGTAGCTTGGTTAGAAAGTAGTCCTCCGTTTGCCACCGATATAGTACCTGTCGCTAACATGTTATCAGCCCAGTCTTGCTTATTGGGCTCTAGTGCCATTGAAATTGCGTTTACTGTTGACCCAGCGGCTCCCACCCATGAAACGCTTAAGTAACCTTTTCCTAACTTAGTGCTGATCAATATTTGAATAGATTCTCCTAATTCTATGAAAACGAAACAGTCTTTAGGCCAGATGATATGCTTCACTTTGATAATTAAACGAGAGTGTCTGATTGATACACATACTAGGCCCGGCAGAGGTTCTCCTTCGGAAGACAATCCGATTTTGGGTCCATTATACAATCTAGGGCATGCACCAGGCTTCTCTGGAGGACTGCATTTAGCACGCGCCCCACCCCTTCGCTGAAGGGCATGCTCATATATGGCCTTTGGGGTGGGACAACCATCTTCCTCCAGTCCTGCAGCAGTTTGGTTCCAATTAACATTTAACATGTCATACGTTCTAATTGCCTCTCCCCAGCCTATTCCTGTATCTACCCACACTCACTACCCCACTACCCACATACTTCCAAATCAATAAACATGATCCATTACCACTCAAAATGTTACAACAGGGGTCTTCTACCAATATATCAGGGTTCCTTACACCCCAAAATTGACAGTCCGTTATCCTCTAGTTGTCATTGCATCGCATGGAGCCTCATCCAGTGCGATTAACAGTTGCAAGTCCGTCCCAGGTCCAGCTGCAGCCTGCAGGGTTGGTGCACATTTTGTACTGCGGATCCGTGTGTCTGCCTGGAGACACACAAGCGAAATGGCTCCCAGGAGCCAGAAGGGTAGACGGGGATTATTGTGCCCCATGTTGGGTCTCACCCTTGTATTTCCTCAGCCTAGTGACATGGATCCACACTGGAATTCCAGTCACTAGGACAGCTGACGGGGTTGTAAGTAAAGCTGACGGGGTTGTAAGTAAAACTGTATGTGGTCCCCGCCTGGTCAGGTCCGGTTCTGTGTTCCTGTGAAATACACTGTGGCAGGAGCCTGCAATATTCAAGCAAACAGCCACCCATAACATGCAAATCACCACCACCAATACGCCGATCACCAGGAGTCCTCGTGGGTCGACCTGTAAGCATTTCAAAGGGTGAAAGTGAATCTGGTTTAGTTGGCCCTGCTCTCGTAGAGAGGAGCACTGCTGTTAGATTTGTCACCCAGTCGTTTCCTGAAATGGAGATTTCAAAGGGTGAAAGTGAATCTGGGTTAGTTGGCCCTGCTCTCACAGAGAGGAGTACTGCTGGTAGATTTGTCACCCAGTCAGGTTCTGAAATGGAGAACAGCTGTTTCGTTAATTTGTTCACTTTCAACACTGCCACCTTTCTTGGTTTTCTGTATTAATGTAGTCTCACTACTCCCCCATTTTGTATTGGGGCTCCTGTGCTATTCAGGAGCCCCCTATTCATCCACAAGCTAAAAAAAAAAGTGCATGCTTTACAAGCTGCGGCTAGAGCGTATAATTCAGCTATCTGAGCAGACTGGCCTGGCAGTTGCCCATGTCTTGTTACTTATCGCAGTCCCCCTATCTGCCTCCCCTTTTTGTTCCATGTGCCATTTGGTTATACGCACAACCCACGCCATTAGGTCACTACAGTCTCTGCAGTTCTGGTAACTCTTTTACCATAGCTCGTAAATCAGAGGGGCTAAGAGGTGTATGTTTTAACACCACGATTGCTGCAGGCCCCCCCCTCTCCCGATTGCGGGTTAGGAACTGTATCAGTGGCCACAGGTGCTAATGAGGGAGCGGTTGGGACATGAGGGGAACTATCAGCTATCTCAGGATACAAGAGGCAATGTCTTTGATTTACATTTTAAATCATTCAGACATTGTTTCATCTGGCTGCGGCACTCGGTCAATTGTTCAGTTAGTTCCATTAGTTGTCTCTCATGCTCTAACTTCTGTTTCTGCCACAGTTTTATTGTGCTGTCATGACAGCACGACACACATAACCGCTTCTTTCATTTTCTCTTTGCCCTCTTTACGCCCGTTCCACCATTCACTCATAGCTTCGGCTACGGTTTGGTTATTCTGTGCCCTCAAAGGGAACGGTGGTTTGGCCTTAATTACGCCGCTGTTTCTAGGTACGATCGCTTCCATAGCAGCTTTCCTAATCTTATCACTTAATATCTCTTTCTCCATTCTCAGTCCTGCGATTGGTACTGGTTTAGAGTTTATAGTTAACTTGGCTGTAATACAAACTAAACGAAAAGATGTTTATCTAATACTTGTCGGTAGCTACGTCCCCGTGTGTTAGCACAGTTTCTAAGGGCAGGGAAAGTATGTGTTTTATTTTTACTGTATAGGGGCAATTCCTATGTGTGTTAATATTTTAACCTTGCTCCCTTATCTCGGGCTCATAGACTATAACTCCCTTATTTCGGGCTCATAGAATATTTAGGGGCTCATAATGTCCACGGTCCTCATGCTATTGGACCGGAACCTCTACAAGTTTATATCAATATTTATGATAATCCTATTATATTATATACATGCTATCATATTCTATATGCTATATTTGTGTACACTTCATATAACAACGTATCACACAGGCCTAACACAACAAATACAACAGATACTCTGCCGGCATACAGACACTTCAACTCATGCACATAAAACACAAAACACAAATTGAGCTCGGAACAAACAGACGATCGTGCACTTTCTCTTACGCATTCATTCGCATTGGCAAACCACCAAGGTTCTTCTTACACACAGTTGGCACACAGCCCAGTTTCTCACCACTCGCAGTCTAGCTACCAAAACATCTCCCTTTTTCACCAAAACGGTGAAAGAGGCCAAAGCATTACCCCAAGTGTAGGCTACTTCCTACAGCTTTAATGCCAACAACAACTGCAGCGGTACTCGGAAGCACCCGCTAACAGAAACCAATGTGCCCAAATGGCACTGACACCCAAATGTGTCCAACTATGGGTCCTATCTGACCCTTCTAGATCAGTGGTTCAATCACAACGCCGTCCCTTTCCACACTTTCTATACAAAAAATAGGAGTCACTCCACTATTTGGCTCAAGAACAATCAAAAACCTAAATGAGGGTGGTAAATAAAATAATACTCACCCTCGAATTGATTGTCGTTGATCCAAACAGGAGATGTTTCCTATCCCATCCTCGTCGCCATGAAGTCTGTTGGGAATTTTCTCCCTTCGTGGAACCAAGTCGGGACCAGCAAAGTAACACACTGATGACCACTTTTCAATTGAAAAGCTTTATTTCGATGCGCAAAGGGAGACTCGCGTGGGAGCACAGCGACAGTGCGTTCCGACCGAGGTCTTCAACATAATGGCTACAAATGAGGGTGTAAGTACCTTGTCCGCGGTATAACCAAATGGCAGGTGTGAGCATTCCCATCGGGGAGTGCATATCACACCTTGATGTCCTGGGGACACCCACTGAGTCAGCTACCGGGGACATCCCTTTGAACCCTATATGTGGCCGGTTATCTCTAACAGACAAAAGGCTATTGCAGAGTGTGTGTGTGGGAACGTAAATATAAAATGTAGTTCAAACAAAAAGCAATTTAAATAGAATATAACTGATTCAAACCTATCACATTTTAAGTAGTACGGCTCTAAAGTGCCGCTAAGCTAGCTGACAGAGCAATTGCCCCAGAGAGACTGAAAGTCTCAAGTCACATCAGATGGGTGAGAGTTGGCAACCCTGAGTTGGAAGCTTTGCTCTGACTGTGTATCTGTGGCCACAATAGAAGGCCTATTTTGGCATGAGCTGCACTTAGTAGAATGTGCAGGTTTTGAGTGTTCTGTCCATGTTAGTCAATGGCTTGGTGGCTTGGTGCAGGGGATGGGGATGAGTACACTGTAAAAAATGTTTGTAGAAATTACGGTAAAAAACTGTCAAATAGCAACAGTAAAAGACCATAAAATCCAAAATAGTATATCACCATAGTAGATACATAGAATTACTCTAAATCAAGAAACAGTGCATAACACATAACTCATAATATGTGGAAAACACACAATTTTACTGTGAAAATATAAAAGTTTGGTAAAATTAATGGGCATATACCATAATGTCACAAGCAAGTAATTACCCTAAAATTAACGGTATTATTCTGTCTAAATCACAGATTTTGCTGATGACAGTGTTAAAATAATGTTACCCGCAGCATTACCCATAATGCCTAGCTTGCGCCATTTACAGTTTTGTTGTTGAATAACTGCTTAGTTATGTGTTTGTTTAATTATCGTTTATATTGGTTATCTTAGTTAAATCCTTCGCTTTCATTGTCCATGTTTGTTTGGGTTCAGTAGGGTGCCACCGTTAAGTGGTTTGTGTTACTGTTTGTTGACTTCCCTTCCCCTTTGCCCATTGTTTTTTGAAAAATAAATGTTTGTCAATGTGCTGACTGGGGTGATAGTAGCTTAGGAAGTAGGGCAGTTGACTGAGGATTGGAAGATTCCTGGTGTGATTCTGCTTTCTTCTGGCAACATGTCTTAGTGTCCTAGAGCAACACACTGAACCCTAAACTGCTCCCAGTGGATGGTTAGTACCTTGTATAGCAGCCTTTGTCACTGGTAGGTGGATGTGAGGCATAAACTTGTAAAGTATTTTGAATATTCAAATGAATAAGTAGAAGTTCAATGTGTGTCTCCTTCCATGCAATGGCACCCCATTAAATGACAGTCTTATAATGAGGCTTTTAAAGTTAAAAACTGTTATTTGTTTGGTATTTTTTGGTGAAACTGAATGGGATTCAATGTACAATAAGCGACAACTGCATGTAAATCTTACTGAAAGAATTAGTTTAATAGCAGTGTGGTCATGCTAATTCAGCAGAAAAAGGCTGTTGGATTTACTGATTTAAAAAGTATTTTTTTGTAAATTACAACAGGTTTAAACTGTAAATGTACAGGTAGTTCTGTAAAGTTGTTTACATTTTTACTGTATTTTTTACGGAATTGTTCTGGCAACCACAGCTACCAGTTTTTTTCCGTAAAAACAACTGATTTTTTTTTACAGTGTATAACATAGAGGGATACAAGCTGCTAAGAAAAGATCAATAGAAGAGGAGGAGGCGTAGCTCTCTATGTAAAGGATAATCTTAACATTCAGGAAGTTCCAGGAATGGAGCCCCTTGGTTTTAGTGAAGACATATGGATTAAAATATTGGGGGAAAATGAAAAAGGTCTGAATGTTGGAGTATGCTATAGGCTACCAGCCTCAGACAGTACTGTCAACAGTATGCTCTTTGATAATATTAAGCTGGCATGTCAGGAGGGTGAGACAATAGTAATGGGGGACTTCAATTACCCTTCAATTAATTGGGAAGCTGTGTCAGGTCAAGGCAAATGTGAGAATGAGTTTTGGATGTTGTAAATGACTGTTTTTTGATACAGTCTGTTACTGAACCCACGAGAGAGAACACAATTCTAAATCTGGTTCTGTGTAATAATCCTGATAGAATCAGCAGTACTGAGGTAGGGGAACCATTTGGAACAAGTAACCATAGTTCAATTACATTTGAGGTTTTTTGGCAAGTTAAGTCTGCATTCTCAAATACTAGAGTATTCAACTTTAGACGAGCTAACTTTATTAAGATGCGTGATTATACAAGGAATATAAACTGGGTACCTCTTCTAGATGGAAAAACTGTGAAAGAAGTGTGGTGCATTTTTAAAACGATTATTCTGGATGTACAGCGTAAATTCATTCCGCAAGTGAGAAGAGGGAAGCTGAAAAAGAAGCATCCACAGTGGATGAATAAGTCCTTACGGGACAGTTTGAAACAAAAAAGGAAATTATTTAGAAAATACAAGTTGGAGAGCTCAGAGAGTAATAAGATTGAATACAGTAATATGCAAGCTCAAGTTAAGAAAAAAATAAGGGAAGCTAAAAGGCGTTTTGAAAGACAGATTGCACTAGCTGCAAAGAGCAACTCTAAACGCTTTTTTTAATATCACGGTCTAAAAAGGATAGTTAAGGATGAAATAAGAGCTATAAAAAATAAGGATGGAATTATGGTTTATGATAACAAAGCTATTGCTGATACACTAAACAGTTTCTTTGTGGAGAGTTTCACTAGTGAAGTGTTTTCTGCCTTTAGGTGCAGTCAGTTCTCAGAGACTTATGGAGGAAATTGATTTAAATGATGCAGAAGTACTAGATAAACTTCAAAAACTTAAAACAAATAAGGCAGCAGGCCCTGATGGAATATATCCAAGAGTTCTCAGAGAACTAGCAGAGGTAGTTTACAAGCCTCTGACAGTTATTTTTAAGCAATCCTTTAAAACTGGAGAAATACCAGATGACTGGAAACATGGCAGTGTAGTACCTATCTACAAGAAGGGAGACCGGACTGATCCAGGAAATTATAGGCCTGTCAGCTTAACTTGTATCACATGCAAAATACTGGAATCCATCATTAGGGATAATTTGGAATTATTCCTGGAAGAAAATGGTGTCTTAAATGATAGCCAACATGGTTTTCGCAGAGGGAGGTCGTGCTTAACAAACCTCCTGGACTTCTTTGAGGAAGCTACATCATGTTTGGACTCAAACCAAGCTTATGATATTATCTATTTGGACTTTCAAAAGGCATTTGACAAAATTCCGCATGAGAGGCTCATATTGAAAATGAAATCTGCAGGAATTACGGGAGCTATCAATGAGTGGGTTCAAAGTTGGTTGTCTAGTAGAAAGCAGATTGTAACTGTGGGAGGAATTGTATCAGAACAGGGTCCTGTTCTTATGTTCTTATAAATTTTCAATGTAAAATGGTAAATATCTGAAAAAATATTTTAGGTATTGACACAATACACAACACAACACAATCCCTAACTGAATGTTGGCAAAGTTTTGAAACTGAATTTGAAAAACTGTAGTTACGTACAGAAAATCTAATTTTTTATTGTTAGAATGTGAGCAGCTACAGATTGGACCAATTGGCAATCCTTCAGAGAAACACATCCACATAATATTACACCAGTCAAATCTCAAAGTTATAAAAAATGAACTTGATGAAATGATCTTTTCTGCATCGTATAGTGACAAATTTTTCCTGGAGGTGATGAAAAGCAACCTGGAGATGTTAGTCATGCTTCAAATGAAAGGTCTGGGTCAATGGTTACACCTATATCTTTTGTTGTGGCACTAGAAGCTAGCAGGATGCTATCAAGATTAGAAATATAATCTGACAATTTACTTCTTAGCGACTTCCGACTAACTACCAAGATTTTGCATTACACAAAGTTACACAATTTTGTCAACTCCCAGAAGCAGAAACAAAGTAATAGCATTTCATTGATGACAGCAATATGCTAAAATGCTTAAATCTTTCTTGAACATTAAGTGGAGACAAGTGCCAATGAGACTAATGGGTCAAACAAGAGTAACTTGACCATTTAATGAAATAGATAATTGTATCATTGAATGTGTCACTGTGTGTCCATTGCAGAATCAGGTAGAAGAAGTGATTTCAGGTTTGTGAGTTGTTGGGTGTGCACTGAGTGGACAACTGCTGTAAAAGGGAGCAGGAAGGATATAAATTAGAGGACGATGGAACAGCAGTCAAGTTAAGTTGGGCACTTGCGTAGATGGGAGAAAGTTGTGATGATATGGAGTGGAGGACACCATTGATTACAATGGGAAGCAAATTAATATTTTTAAACCCAGAGAACACTGCCCCTCGACAGGGAAGGCATGCAAGACTGGCTGTTGAGCTGCCCCAATATTGATAAGATTTGCCAACCCACAACAAAATGTGAGAAAAACTCTGAACAGAGTCAAACAGAGAGACCAGATGATGACACAGCAATGCCACAGGCCTTCAAGGCTGCTAAATATTTGGGTTGTTTGGATTGTTGGATTGTCTGCAGTCATTACCTGTGTTTGTGCCTGAAGCTTCCCTTCCCATGTTCACCCTCAATGCCCAGACTAGGCCTGTTTGTTTGCAGGAAAAATTTCCTGTTTTAAGAGTGCCACATTCCAGTCACTGAAGCACTTTGTATATTTTCATAATAACCCGTTATTTATCTCAATATTTTTCTAGGACACATTCCAGGTAGTTGACTGGTTGCATTGCATAGTTTATGTGAATACTAATTTTCCCACACAAAAGAAATACACAAAGGAGAAAAGCTCAAGAAAGGTGATAAATCTACAGAGTGCATGCTTGATTGCTTTCCCTGAAAATAAAATTGAAACTTCACATGATGTTACAGTGTCATTTGTAAACCCATTGTGCTGTGGCGGCGTGCATAGACGCAGCGGCTCAGTGCTCTCACCCTCAGTGCTTTGTATTGTTGTTTGTGTACGTGTTGTTTCTTGTCCTTACTACATTCTGCTGGGCAAACGACACCTACGGCCGGCACGATCTCCTAAAGATAGGAGTTTTGAGCGAGAGGAGCGTTACAGCAGAGTTTCTCCACTCACACGACATACCGGTGGATATAGCGAGGAGCCCCGGCTTTCCGTGGATTACCATCCCCACGGGAAGGAGGCGGAGGCGGTGCAGGGAGAGAAAACAAAGGCGAGGCTGCAGGGCCGGCGCACTAGCGAGGCTACGTAAGCAGCTACACAAACCACCACTTCCCAGCCTTTTCCTCACCAACCCAAGATCCCTCGCAAATAAAATGGATGAACTGAGGCTACAGGCTGCAATGAATAACATCGTCAGGGACAGTTGCATTCTACTCGTCATTGAGACCTGGCTACATTCATCCATTCTGGACTCTGCTATCGAGCTAGCAGGCTACACGGCACAGCGTCATGATAGGACCAGCGACTCCGGTAAGAGCAGAGGAGGGGGACTATGTGTGTACGTCCATAACAACTGATGCACTAACATAGCGACTGTAGCCAGTCACTGCTCCCCGGACCTGGAGTATGTGACTGTTAAATGCAGGCACTTTTACATTCCTAGGGAGTTTACTGTGGTCATGATAACTGCCGTGTACATTCCACCGGATGCTAATGCTAACTCGGCTCTCGGACATTTGTATAGCAGCATTAGCTTACAGCAGAGCATGTATCCTGACGCCGTGCATATAATAGCTGGGGACTTCAACCACGCGGATTTGAAAGCTCCCACGTGCTCCCTAAATTCCACCAGCATGTAAAGTGTGCTACCAGAGGAGCTAACATACTGGACAAGGTCTACACTAACATCAAGCTGGGCTACAGGGCTAGACCATTACCACACTTGGGCCAGTCTGACCACATGTCCCTGCTCTTAATCCCAGCATACACCCCCCTCAGGAAGACTGCTCCTACCACCACCAGGACTGTTAAAACCTGGCCTGATGGAGCCTCTCAGCAGCTGCAGGACTGTTTTAACAGAACCAACTGGGACATTTTAGAACACCAGGACCTGGAGATGTTTACAGACACTGTCTTCTGTTAAATAAAGAACTGCACAGACATTGTCACAGTGGATAAACGCATCCGGGTCTATCCCAATCAGAAGCCCTGGATGACCAGGGAGGTCCAGCAGCTGCTAAAGGAGAGGAACACCGCCTTCAGGTCTGGCGACAGGGCTCTCTACAGCATGGCCCGAGCCAACCTGAAGAGAGGCATCAGAAAGGCCAAGGCGGACTACAGGAGGAGGATCGATGACCATCTGGACAGCAACAACAGCAGGCAGGTGTGGCAGGCAGTCCAGCACCTCACCAACTTCAGTCCCGGCCTCGGAGCTGCTGAGGGTGACGCTTCGCTGGCAGAGGAGTTGAACCTCTTCTTTGACCGCTTTGAGGTGGAGTCACAAGAAGCAGCCATGCTGCACCTAGCGGCCCAAAGCAACTTCAGCTTCACCCTCACTGTGGAAGAGTGTGAGGTGAGGAGCACGCTGAGGGCCATTAACCCAAGGAAGGCTGCGGGCCCTGATGGCGTCTCTCGACGTGTGCTGAAGGGCTGTGCAGACCAGTTGGCTGGGATCTTTACTAGGATCTTCAACAGGTCCCTATCCCAGTCTGCTGTTCCACCCTGCCTGAAGTCCTCCACCATAGTCCCTCTGCCCAAAAAACCCTCCGTCACCAGCCTCAACGACTACCGGCCAGTAGCGCTCACCCCTGTGGTGATGAAGTGCTTCGAAAAACTGGTACGGAGTCACATCATATCATTCCTACTCCCCACCTTTGACCCACATCAGTTTGCATACAGGGCAAATAGGTCTACGGAGGATGCTGTAGCCACAGCTCTTCACGCTGCGCTGACCCACCTGGAGCAGCAGGGGAGCTACGCTCGGCTCCTCTTTGTGGACTACAGCTCGGCCTTCAACACCATCCTGCCCCACAGACTGGTGTGTAAACTGTTGGACCTGGGTCTGCCTTACTCCACGTGTCTTTGGATTAAGGACTTCCTGACGGGACGCACACAGAGGGTCAGAGTAGGCCCCCACATCTCCACAGCTCTCAGCCTCAGCACCGGCTCCCCTCAGGGCTGTGTGCTGAGCCCCCTGCTCTATACCCTCTATACATGTGACTGCACCCCTGTCCACTCCAGCAAATTTCCACTCCTTTGTCAAATTTGCCGATGACACCACAGTGGTGGGGCTCATCTCAGGATGCGATGAGTCCGCCTACCGGGACGAGGTGGAGCAGCTGTCAGTATGGTGCAGAGACAACAACCTGCTCCTGAACACGTCAAAGACAAAGGAGTTAGTCATTGATTTCAGGAAGGAAAAAACGGACATTCAACCCATAATCATCGGCGGGGACTGTGTGGAGAGGGTCAACGACTTCCGTTTTCTGGGAGTTCACATTGAGAAGGACCTGACCTGGGGCACGAACACCACAGAACTGGTAAAGAAGGCACAGCAGAGACTCTACTTTCTGAGGGTCCTCAGGAAGAACAACATCGCCCAGAGACTGCTGGTGTCCTTCTACCGCTCCACCATAGAGAGCATTCTCACATACTGCCTCTGTGTGTGGTTTTCCAGCTGCACTGTGGCACACAAAAAAGAGCTTCGGAGGGTCGTCAAGACTGCTGAGGAAATCACCGGGTGCCCTCTCCCCACTCTGGAGGACCTACACAGTTCCCGCTGCCTCAAGATAGCCCATGACATCATAAAGGACACATCCCACCCCGGTCACCCTCTGTTCGAACTGCTACCGTCAGGCAGACGGTATAGAGCCATTAGAACAAGGACAAACTGACTCAAAAACAGTTTTTATCCCACAGCTGTGCAAACTTTAAATGCCACTAAAATATAATGTTTCACATTCACTGTGCAATAAGGGATCTGTGCAATAAATGTTCACGGTTCTTCACTGTGCAATAAGGGTTCTCACTCTACAATAAGGGATCTGTGCAATTTTTTCTGGCAGAATGTAGATATCTCTGTGTGTTTTTACTTGTGTTCTACCTCTTTTTACTTTTTATACAGCCTTACTTTTTAGATTATTTTTATAGTTTATTTATAAGCTTTTTTTTATTGATCCTTTGCACTGTTGAGGATTGCACTCAAATTTCGTTGTAAACATTACAATGACAATAAAGAATTATTCTATTCTATTCTATTCTATTCTAAAATTGAAACTTCACATGATGTTACAGTGTAATTTGTAAACCCATTGTGCTCTCAACAATTGGCTGTACCCTTACAGTAAATGGGAGTGGGTTTCCACAGAGAAATCTCAAACTTTATATAAATATAAGTAGGCAACATTCCAGTGAAACTGTACTGTAATTACCTAAACTGGCAGTATGCCACTACAGGCAAATACTGATAGGCCAGTGCATACTTGTGTAGTTTCATACAGGTGTAGGTGTGAGTTTGAGAATTAAAGGCAATGCCAGAGTAACTCCTAGATTGCAAACTCCTTCTGTTTCCATCGAGGATTCCATTGTTTCCAAATAAACTCTCGAGTCCACCTGACTGCCATTAATGGAGACATTAGCATTTGAAAGAAGCTAACTGTAACTGTACTGGCAGGTATTAAAACCCAATATCCCCCACATGAAAGCAGAACAAAGAGTGAGCCTTTGAGGACCCGAAACCCTCACCTGGTGTGGGTTCACAAGCTCTCCTCCAGAAAGCAGGACAATACATGGTCAGAGTCTAAAATCATACACCCCTAAGATAGGAGGAGACATGGAAGGAGTGAGAGGGCAAGGTCGGAGATTGATTTTTCCCTCCAATCTGACCAAAAATGGAAATGGTGGCTTCCTTTTTCTGTCCGCTGGGGTGAAGGAGCTGTGGGAGGAAAGCAAGACCCACAGAAACACAATGGGGAAGAGGAAGAGAGTTTGAGTGACGCAGTGTAGGATGTTGATGTTGGTGTTAATTTGAGGCCGGTGTAGGACACAGGGAGAGATGGAGAGGGAGGGTGAGACTGCAAGTGACCTCACTCCAGCACAATGTTATCAGCAGAGACCAACACAATGCCTGACCCTGCACCCTTCAAATGTCAGAAGTTCTTAAGAGCAGAGTGGAGGTTCTGGACACTACAGACAAGTCAGGCTGATGTGAAATTCTGAGCCAGAGGAGGAACAGCATCTCTGCATGTTAAGGGAAATGATTGGTTCAGAAGCTGGCAGCGAGAGAGACAAGCTGCTTGTAGGCATGAATGCTCCTCTCTGCCATCAATGGAGCACAGGGCAATGTAGCCATGTTCAAATTCATTATTTATTTATATTGGATGGTGATTCAGACCACCGGAGCAGATGTGTGGGGAAGTGCCCTCAGACACTTCTGCTCCTGGTGGAGAGTACTGGAGATGGGGAGAGATCTTACAGTGGGGCCTGGTCAACCTACTTGTGGCTGAAAAGTATCCTGTAGTGTGCAGGGGAGCCATAAGGTGTATGCCCTTAGCTAGCTGGGGGTTTGCTGACAGTAGCATTTATATGTGTGCAGTGGAGTGGGTGCACACTTAGCTTTAGGGGGTCTTCCTGGGCCAGGGAGGGACCCAGGAGTGTTGGACACTGTAAAAACAGAGCATCAGGCTTTTTGTCATTCATGGTCACTTCATGACTTTGAAAATAAAGTGACCCTGCATTTTTTTGTATCTAACGGTGTCCATGCTGTACTGGTGGGCTGGGAGGTGGTCTGGGTGTTTCCCCCCTTACACACACACACACACACACACGCACACACACACACACACACACACATACACCCGCACAGGATACTCCTTCTGAACTCTTGTTTCTACAGGACCTTAGTAGGGCCAGGGTCCTGCCAAGACTGAAATAAAGGGCCCCCCCAGTCCAGGCTTTGTCAATGAAGTGCACTTCGTCAGGAGATAACCTTGGGCACAGAGGTGTCAGTATCACTTAGCTATTTACAGCTGTGTAGCTACCTGCAATAAAACAGTGCCAAGCCTTGCTTTTAAAAATAGGGTGCGAACGATCGTGAAGTGTTCCCAATTATTTTGGGAGCACTCTATGCATACATATCACCACACAGACACATGCACAGAAACACACTGTAATGAAATAGACTGGGATCCAGATGCGGTTACAGGTATTTAATGACAGAATCCAAAAGGCATGGTCAGAGACAAAACAGGTCGTCAACAGGAATCAGAATCAATCCAAACCAGAATCCAAAATACAAGAGCAAGGTCCAAAACAACAGGCAAGAGGTCAAAACACGGAACAACACGGTGGAAATGGCAAAGGGCAGGCTCAGTAACAACTCGTAGAATCAATACCTCACAATGAGGTAATAAAACTGAGTCCTTATAAAGGCAGGGCTTGATTGAGGGAATGAATCACAGGTGTGGTTGAGCCAGGCTGAGCGGGGCGTGGCTGAGCTGGCTGAGCGGGGCGTGGCTTAGCTGGCTGACTGGGAGCGGGTGTGACAGACACATCACAGTATTCCTAATCCTGTAGACACCATTGTTAATGGTTATATCAAGACTGCATAATAGCCAGGTATGATGGCCAGGTAAGTGGTGTTATAAAGAATAGTGTTGCTGAGAATAATGTATGTTCTAAATATTTAAGGCCTAACATAAGTAATGAATGAAGAATGTAAACTCTGTTTATACTTACTTACTTGCACACTTCTGCCTACCACTTTATCCATTTATTGTCTTGTTATTTTGTCTATTTATTGTCCTCTTGTATTTATTGTACCCATTGTCTTGTTATTTATTGATTTTAGGCTGTGCACCGTACGTTGTCTTTGTCCCTCACTGTCTGAATGTAGCAACATGGGTCCCAGGGAAATGTTATTTCAACCCTACTGTATACTTGGATATGGATGAGCTGACAATAAAAAGTCACTCTTGACTCTTTTGTGCTGTGCATGTCATGCCAGGGAATCCAGCTATACTTGAAATATAAAAGTAAAAGGTGACATTATTTAAAACAAATTGTGCAATTGTAAATACAAAGTACATTAATTTCATTAACCAGAAAATACCCATTTCAGTTCTAAAGTATAAAATATACATGATTCTATATATAACACAAATTATATACAATAAAAAGTCAAGTTTTAAATGTAAATTCCAGAGATCAAACTGACTTTCAGTTCCAATTCAAATTCAGTTCAAACTAATCTAAATTCTAGTTCAGTTCCGATTCTTCATGATAAATTCTCCACTTCATGAGCAAATTCAGGAATTGTCCCATAAATTTCAATTTAAATGAAAACTGACCGCAACCCTATTCCATGCAAATTAGACCAAGATTACAGCGGCAAGGAAAAATATTCTCGCCGAAATCCAGACAGTATTACAGGATTCAATTAAAATTAAAAAAGAATAAGTGAATAAGTGTGAATAAGTGCATTACAGAATATGTTGATGTCAGTATTTATTCTACACAGAATTATTAATGAAAGGAACAGCTTTCAAGGATCTGAAGTGAAGGCACTGCCAGGCCTCAAAGTGAGACTGAGGCAGTGAGGCAAAATTATAAGCCTCAATGGCATGGTCTCATCATTAAACTTTTAATCCCAATCTTCCTCTATTGAATTTTCAAATCCTCAGCATCTCCTCAGCAAAGATCCCCATTATGGGGTCCCTGAGTAGCCACTAGGCTCTGTGTTTGTGTGCATGCCTGCAACCCTGATGGAGCAGCGAACCTATCCGTCATGCTGAGATAACCCCATTAAACTCTCGTTGTGCAGACCATGCAGTGCTCTGCATCAATCAAACTGAAATTCCATTGTTTTTTAATCAGATGTGTGATACTTTATAATATCAGCCTGATAAGCAAAGATGAAGGACTGTCAGAAATCCATTGGTCATTAAAGATACACAGCCAGGGTATTTCTATATTTACATACAGCTTTAACTAGCAGGAACTTTTCTTGCAGGAATATTTTATGCAGCTCTCAGACACAACTTTTAAGATGACAGGATGTTATGGAGTTAGTTAGTTAGATGTCATCAGGGAACCGAAATTGAATTTAAAAGTTGTTTGAAAGTTGTAAATGACTGAATCTGATTTTCAGTGTTTTAAGTAGAGCAATTTAAAGTTTGAAAGTGAATTTCACGTTTGAATGTTACAACTCTACATGGGATTTTACATTTGAAATTCAATTAAAATGTAAGCTACATCCAACTTTTCCATGTCATTCAATGTCTTATGCATTCACTTCTGTAAATTCAAATTCAGATTCAAAATGTGGGGCAGCAGTGTAGCGTAGTGGTTACGGAGCAGAACTTGCAAATGAAAGGTTGTCAGTTCGATCCCTGCTGGGGTACTGCTGCTGTACCCTTGGGCAAGGTACTTAACCCACAATTGCCTCAGTAAAAATATCCAGCTGTATAAATGAATAGCATTGTAAAGAACTGTTAACCTATGTAAGTCACTTTGGATAAAAGCGTCTGCCAAATGAATAAATGTAAAATGAGCAAGAGACATACGCTGTACTCAAATTTTTTAATAAATACATTTATTAGATGCTATCATTCTGCAAAAGGAGCAGAACAAAAAAGAAAATGTAAATTGTTTCTATGCAACATAAAATACTACACAGTGAAGATAGCTAATATTGGTCATGTTCCATGTGATCTACAGCAACGTTAATGCAACACTATAAAACTAGCTAACAGCTGGTTTTATTTATTTATATTTATTTGGACATTTGCATTAATTGTGCAAGAATGAAAAAATGTCCATTTTGCTCACCATTCTAGTTAGCTAATGCAGTGCTGGGGCAAGAATATCACTCCAATCAGCAAGAATATCACTCCAAATTTACCTACAGTGAGCTCTCTGAGTTTTGCTCACTCAAGAACATAATTTACCATGCCACTGAAGTTGCAGAGGATCACCAGGATGTGTGGCAGTTATTCTTATCTAATGTTGAATGTGGTGGTCCCTACTGCAAATCCTTGGCAACATATACTGTTCCAGCTTAGCTAGTTACAGCTGTGTAGCTACCTACTTAGCAATTAGAGTAGATGAGTTGGACTTAATATACTGCAGACTTACGTTACTTGTAAGTACCTCTATAGCTAATTAACTAGTTGTGTTTTTCTTTGTTTTGTCAGCACTTAGCTCCTTTCCAGTTTGATTCAGTGCTGTGGCCCTGTCAAATTTTCTATTTTCAGTTGTGGGTGTGGTAAAGGCTATTTAGAAGTTTATATGTCTGAATTTAATTAATAAATGTTCTAAATAAAGTGCTGTGGCTGCATCAAGCTCCATCAGATTGTCATTTATTTAAGTAA
>CM032889.1:983208-1135110 GCA_019176425.1 Megalops atlanticus
GGCTGCGGTAGCTAGCTAGCGGGTAAAGTCATTTGGTGCAGTCAATTAGCTAACTTGCTAATTATAAATACTACTTATGTCTTGTATTATAAAAATATATGTAGAATTTTGATGGTTATTAGGTGGAAATCATTCATATATTTCTGAAATCAGCCACCCATACATATCTTACATCAGATGAAAATATGCTAGCTAGCTAACATCACCTACTGCGGGATTGGCCAGATCGCTAAAGCTAACGGTAATAAACTAGCTAGCTAGCTAGATAACCAAGTTACTGAAACAACGCTAGTGGAAGCTGGCTGTATTCCGACCATAAAAAATTATACGCCATGGCTATTAGCTATCTAGCAACGTAACTTTTTACCCTGGCGTTTTAATGCATAACTTTTTTTAATGCATAACTTTTGCTTCCAAGCTAATTATCTAACTAACTAGCTAGCACACAAATGCGCTCAATGTTAGGTAGTTAGGTAGCTAGCTAGCTAGTTTACTTTGTACGCGTTCCTTGATCTCATAAGCTTCAAGCGACGTGAGACACTTCACCCGAGGTATCATATTCAGCCTTAAATTTAACCAAACAGAAATGCTCTTGAAATGCATTACCCCGAGTTTACATGACATTGCACAGATGTCGTGAGCATTGTCAAACAGTCCATGCAACAAGGTTGTATATTAATCATAATTGCATGCCTTAAAGACAAGTGGCTTTGAATACAGTTTCCGTGAACCAAATTAATACGTGTCTGTCCCATCAATTTAAAATGTTGACTCAAAGGCCACATTACCGTACAAAGTCACATGTACTGTTTTTAGGATATGGAAAATATTGATGTGGCTTTTAAAAGGTGGAGTGGATATCAATAATGTAAATAATATATTTGATAGTGGATAATATTGTAAATAAATTAATGAATACTTAATTATATAGGTAATATTTTTATGATACACCAATTTACAATTTAGATCTATTCGAATGTAATTATAAAGTTTATATTATGAACTAATAAATGTGTATAATTTTAAATATCTAAACTATAGAACTATTTATTAGTCCACACTGCATGAGCTTGTATTACTATATTGTGCCAGTATGTATGATTATGGTGAATTTTCAATATGGCTCATTCAAACAAGGTAATACAAACAGTGAAAGCTTTTATTGTAAATTCTTTCATTATTGTAGACCTATAATACTCTTACAAAATAAAAAATAAATGCATTGATGCATTCTGAACTAACAAAAATTGAATTAATATAGGTGAATTTTCCAGAAAGAAAGAAGCAAGTAAGTAAGAATAGAAATGAACATTATTCCTTTACATATTTAAACCAAACAATCATACAAATTTTTGGAAAATGCACAACTCTGACTACTCAAATCAGTCATTTTTATTTTGCAGCAGGCAGTTATTTTAGTTCCATTTATAACTTTTTATGCCAGCTTATTAAAGAGTAACAAATGGAGTTAGTATGTTTCAGAAATGTATGTATATTGTATTTTGAATAATTAAATGAAGGTTAATTTTAAAAAAAATCAAGTGTGAACAATTATTAGACATGACAGCACTATCAATATAATACTAAAGGTGTTGCTGGAGTGTATCAGTAAGTGTGCAGTAAGCAGGTAAGTGTGACGTTTAGTATTTTGTGTCTTTCAACTGTGTTGGGAAATAATTTCAGTTATGTGGAGCCTAAACAGAATTTTACATTCACGTTTAAAAGTTAAACGAAGAAGAATAATAATAAAAATAATATTTAACAACAACAGAAATGCCAGTGTCTAATTACTGCCACAGCTATATGAGAATAAAGCAGGATGGTTTATCATGGTTGAACAGTTGCTTGTTTGGATAATGGCAAAGTGAAGAGTACTAAAGGCCTTCAAATGCAATAATTGTTGTAATTGTCACGTCTAAATTTTCAAGTTTTTGAACCTTCAGGAAAAATGTCAGCTCCTTAAGGCCAGCTTGACAATTCCTTTGTTCAAAAACAACGAAAAAATAAACAGACACAAACAAACAATGATCCGCAATCTGTTGATCAAGTTGTTGATGGGTGGAAGAGTGAAATGGAGCTAGCTGGCTAGATAACCAAGTTACATCAACAGCTGCATAACAGCGATGCCAGTGTCGTAGTAAAGGCACCTGTTTGCAGAGAGACAGCGACCTGTTGTAGCGAATGGTTAACAGACGCTCAGATGGTGGAGGACAATGTTGTTGCGGTAGCCTAAAACCCCTCCCAGAGCAAGCCTATGGCGACAGTGGCAAGGAAAAACTCCCTTAATAAAAGGAAGAAACCTTGAGCAGAACCAGGCTGAGGGGGGGAGCCCATCTGCCTCTGGCTGGCACCAGGACATTAACAGAAAAATTACAAAAAGGATACCATAAAGTGCACATTTTTATAATCAGGTTAGATTGGAACTGATTGTCATGTCTACATAGGATGTTCCACTGAAGTGTATTAGTGAAAATAGTTGTGAATTTCTTTGTAAAGATAGTAATGGGCACTATCATGTAAATGAATTCGCATCCATGTGTTTCTCTTTCACTTGATGTTGTCATCAAGAAATACGCAATATAAAGATAGTAAATTAATATAAATATAACGGTCACCACAGGAACTCACACACAGACAATATTATAAACTTCAATACCTCAGGAATCATCACTTCGAACACAAACTCCTCCACATCAATGTCCTTGTCCACTTGCTGGGCGATCTTGCCAATCTTTCCGACAAGCTCCTCACAGTGTTGCGCCACAGCTGGATGGAACCTCTTTGGTTTTGACAGTTGTCTCATCCTGGATGAACCTGAGGGATGCGGCCACTGGTACATTCTGTCAGACTTGACAGACTTGTGCCCTCTAGAAGGTTTCGCTGTAGGCACTAAAAGAAAAAATAACAGGGAATAGGACGAGGTTACTCAGACATTCATTGTTTTTTACCATACATAATTAACTTAAAACACAATACATCACCTCAATATCGCCATCTGTCGTAAGTCCTCCAAATCCGTAGTGTGTAAGCACTGCCAGTGTTCTTGAAAGGAGAAAGATTAGGATTTGGCTATCGAGCTGTTTTAAATATAAAGAAAGAATACATAACACATGCAGAAAATATTTAAATTATGAATTAAATTAATCCGATTACTCTGTAGTGTTATAAATTTTCAAACCTTTTGTATGTCATGTGTGTTATGGCATACACTGCCAAACATGTTGCATGGTACTGCCGAAGGTACCCCAGTATGCTGCATTGTGGTGTCTCCGTTTCAACCATAATGCCGCGGGCCTCCAATTCTGCCATCTGTTAAATGTAAGACAGAGAAATGTTTTTTTTACATTTTTTAAATTTTACATCAAAGTTTTAAAAAAGTGATTTATTTCACCATACTGTGTTAACCATGAGGATTGACTTACAGTGCATACGAACACCCCACAGTTTTGCCCATCAGTCTGGAGCCATTGTGATGGGTAGCTAATGGTCCAGCACCTCAGGTCCCAAACATCTCTGAAGGCGTTGCTAAAATCAAATGCAGGGTTAAGTCCATTCACAAACAATAGAGAAATTGTTTGGTTTGTAAGGGAGAGTAATGTATATGGTACCTCAACAAATCCAGATCCTCAGATTGAATGCCTGTATGGATGCCCATGGAATCGTACACCCGGATCTGTTCAGATGGACCGTCAAGTACCCAAAGAATAAAATGGTTGCCTGTCTCTGGAGTGTCATGTCCTACCACCTGAGGAAAAAGGACTTTGCTGCTCAATCGAAGATCCTGTTTGTAAATTGAGTTTATAATATAGTTAAAAAGACATAAATGTAAAGACATTAATCAATTGAATAAATGACATACAATGTGTCTGACAATAGACTGATAAAAAAAAGTCACACCTTCAGACAAGACAGGACACTGACATCAATTTGGCTGTGTTGATTCCACATCCTCCACCAAGACACAAATGTGTGAGCTGGAAGGGCTCTCACCTAACAGAGTGAAATACATCATCGCCATGTAAAGCACAATAAATTAATTGGGAGACAGCATTTCATATTGATTTTTTAGTAAGCATACATTCTTCTCTATACTCACTTCCTCGGCTTCAGCTGCGAGCTGAGCAAGCCTTGCATCAACAACCTGTTGTTAATTATAAAGTAGGAATGAGTGTATTGTTGCGCAACAAAAAAAAAATTTAGATTTGTTTATTATGCAATATCTTGAAAGTACTGTGTTTACTCACAGCATCTGTCAACCAAGGAAAATCATTCTGTGGATGACAGAGAGATTTCAAGTCTTGAAGTGTGGCCTGACAGTCACTGATTCGGACGAGTGGATACTGTTCATCCGTCTCCTCCTCATATATTCTGGACAGGATAGCCTTTGTAATACAAGAAAAAATTAAGTTCAACATACACACAAACAAGCACCCGTGCTCAGTTTAGAAGTCCTCTACCATACCACCAAAACAAAAAAAAAAATTCTAAACCTTAACAGTTATTACCTCATCTTCTGCAGAAATTGGAAACATCAGAGGGACTGTGATCTGTCCTGTTGATCATATTTCAAATGGCTAATTAGAATTCTTTCAAACATGATGAACGGATGTAACCGATATGAACAACAGTTTAGCATAGCATACCATTGTCAGGTGTAATCCTTGCCTCAACTAAACCCTGACCTGCCGTCTGATCTGTCTCTGCCTCACTCTGACTCTTATCACAGTAGCAGTGATCATGCAGTACTGTTGACCCTTCGTTGTCTTAATGGAGAGAAATTAAATATTTAAAAATTTTAATTTTACATGTTTACCATTTAGAAAAACTTCAGTCTCCTAATAATTGAATATTCTGATTTTTAAAAAATTGTTTAAAACTACTTACATTGTAGAATGGAGTCCTGTTTGGTTGAGGTGATTGGCAAAACCTCCACATGGGCAGTGGTGGGTCCTCTATCTGAGGAGACTGGAAGGTGCTCACGTCTCCTGTACGGCTTAAGTTGAGATACATTCGTTTTCTGTCTAAGGATGACACCTGAACTGTCTGCCAAGGTTGCAACACCCTTCTCCGAGATTGCTTTCACAATGAAAGGGCCTCTCCAGTTGCTCTCCAATCATCCCCCTTTGCGACCTTCCTTTCTTTTGTTGGATTTCAGAACCTCTTCTCCCTCATGTATGTGGAAGGATTTCACATTTTTTCTCTTTCTGGTTTCAAAAGACTTTTTCTGACTCTTTTGAGCTTTTTCAATATTGGTCAGCACCTATTTAAAAACCACAATTAATGTTTCATGTTGAATCTGATCAAGGTTCATATCAACACATATTTAAAAAACCCATTCAACTTAAAACTGAACTCTGCCCAAACAAACCTCTGCATGCAGTGCTTTGACTTGCTCGATCCTGTTATCCATGTTTTCAGCAACATCACCGATCACAAAGTCCTCTCCAATAGGGCTTGAGTTCAGCGCTTCAGGCATTTTTGGGTGGCGGCAGAACATTGAAAAGTGTGGTGTGTACCTTGTAGATGACTAATTGGAAGATATAATGAGCAATGTTAAATGCAATGTCATACAAGCCTAATTCCAACATTTTACATTATTACACACTGAATGAACTCCGGTACAGAGAGAATAACCATAACAAAAGCATCAGTCAAGAATTAGACTGACCTGTTCTGAAGTGTTGATAGCGTACACTACAGCCTTAAGATGACTGCCCCAGTCGTTCTGTGTCTCATTGGTGTATTTTGCCAGTGCTCTCTTTAGTGTCTGGTTGGTCCTTTCATCTTGTCCATTAGTTTGTGGGTGATAAGCAGATGAAATGCACTGTTTGACGCCTAGAGTATTGAATATGCCCTCGTTCACCTGAAAAATAGATATATGACTTCAAATGAATTATATTAATTTTCTTTTAAATTAGACTTCAATCACACAAAACTTATAAAAATATTACCTCATTCACAAACTCTCTTCCTTGATCAGTGATGATTTTATCCACAAGTCCAAAATCAAAGAGTTTGTTGACAACTGCAGTGGCCACATCTGCTGCACTTTTGTTCCTTAAGGGCTCTGCAATCACCCACTTGGTGAACAGGTCTGTCATTGTTAAGGCATACTTATAGCCACTCGGTGTGGTGGGAAGGGGTCCAATCAAATCCATACAGAGGACGGACCACGGCTCGCTGACTGCAATAGGGTGCAGGACTGGGGCCTCGGTTTTTATGGTGTCATTCATTTGACACTTTGGACACTCCTCAACCTGAAAATTATTAAATGCACTATATATCAACATTTATATTTAAATTATATTATATCCCAAAAAAAAAAATTTCATTGATTAAATTGGAAATATTTCAATGTTTCAATCATGCATCAAATTTCAAAACCAGTAATCCTTGTCATTTCCTACCCATTGCTTGGTATCCCGAGTGATTGTACTCCAGTAATAGGCTGATTTAACTTTCTTTTGTGTCCTCTTCCTACCTTGGTGTCCACCTATAGCTGGGTTGTCGTGGCACTCTCTGAGCACCCTTTCTTTCTCCTCATTGCTCATTACCACCAGGCGCATTTCCAGTCCATTAGAACCAATATAATACAGGCGGTTGTCTTTTAATTTAAAAAAATTAATTGATAGTTGGAAAAAATTCTTTTTTAACCAAATATTTATCCTTGTCTAGTTGTCTTTGTGTGAAGTATTTCCATTGCATTGGAAGATATCCTTAGTTGTATTAAAGAAATATTGTAGTCCACATTTGTCAGATGTTTAGAGCCAAACCAACCATGTCCCGCTATTTTGCAAAGGCCTAACGTGTCCTTGCATTTAAGAATTCTACGTGAAATTAACAGTAATCCAAAATCTAAATATATTTTTGAATAATGCACAATATTCGGTCATTTTAGAACTAGTTAACTGACTGAAAATGACTTCTGGAGCTATACTACTTAAAAACAGGCTAGCTAGTTAGCTAGCTAAGCAGATGAAATTATAATTTAAATGAGTTATAACTATCCTATACCAAGCAGCTATAAACATGTCCAATTTCGATCGGAAAAAAAATAACGTACGCTAGCCACATCCACCCTTTATGTCCAATAATTATATACGCTAGGGTAGATATGGCTAGCTGACGTTAGTTAGCTCGTTATGCTAGTTAGCTAGCAATCCAGCTAGCTCATTGGCTAGTTAGCTAATTAGCTCGTTAAACGATCCCTAACTCTGATCTAATAATAATAATCTCAGCTGGTTAGCTAACGAAGCTATATGTGAGGAAGTGCAATATGACAATATATTCGCTGAAACAGTGATAAAAATAATTTATTCTTAAAACAAGTTCGTTCCCACTGTGGTAACCTTTTCACACAGGCACTGGCGATAACTGCCAAAAAATGACGAAAATGACGTAAAATGACGCGTTCTGACTGGTCGGAAGTGAAGCGCGGTAGGCACCCCGTACAAATTTTTACCCCGTACAAAATTTAGCACAACTGTTGTCAGTCGGTACTTGCCACGTGGCAACGTAATTTATCAATAGTTGTCAGTTGGTAATCATTAGGTAATTTCAGTATTGTACAAAAGGCTCTAAACTTACTTTTATTTCATTTAATATTCATTTATTGACACAGGTCGGACGTAATAATTTCAGTTTGCCTTACACCGCTGTCTTCCTTAGTTAATCCTTAGTTAATATATTGAGATAGCGTTCGGGTCAAAGTGCAGCGCTTGCGTCATCATGGACGGACTTTCTGTGAAGCCCGCATTGTGCTCCTTTTTGTGGTGTGCTCGTTATTCGGTGGTTCGATATTACGAACTATGGACAATAGTGGTGGGCAAAGCGAGGCTTTGTGAAACACAAACGTTTGAAGCATTGTGTCGGAAATTGTTTCGAGGTTTCCAAACAATCCGACACCCTTCTCCACTGTGACACCTACTGGCCACTTTTGCTATCGTCACATTTTGATAACGCTATTCTGTGAAACGACTCAGACCACCAGCGTTGACAAATTCTAAACTACTTATTAGCCTGGCATAACCCACCAGAATATCAATACATATGATCAATATAGATTAAGAGAAATCGCCATACAACAAACAAAGAAACAAAAGCTTTCAGATTGTCAGAGACAGCAAATTGGGACTGTAATGAACAGTGTGTTTCAATAATTTCTTTTTTCTGTTGTGTTTATTAATATCTGTGAGGCTATTTCAATTGCTTGGTATTTCAGTTTCATGACATTTAGGAATTTAGGAAATCATACACCTTACTTCATTTGGGGTTTCCGAGTGGAAATGATCCCACACCAGAGATCGGGATCTCTTACGTGGATTCTCCATCTTAATCTAGCCTATCTGTCGCTATCACTCTCTATATATTAATATGTCACTATATCTATCCTAACTATCGCTCACTGTCTGTCTCTAACTAGCCTATCAATCAATATGTATCACTAACCTTATATCTAGCCTAACTACCACTCACGAAATCGCACTGTCAATCACCCTCGAAGTTGGGATGTGACTTTTAAGCATTCTGGGAATTTGCGGTTGAGACAGATGTGTGATCAGGTTTGTTCCAGATACTGTCAATAATAATCAAATGTAGGAGCGGCGGGTATGCAACATGTCGAAACGGGTGAAACGCACCGAAGCTTCACTTAACCATGGTCACGTGAACCACATCTCGGAGCAGTGTTTCGAAACGTCTGCGCTTCGGAAGCTCGACACAGCTTCGAAACGTCAATATAGAGCGTCACATCCCTAATAGACAACTTATTGTTCTCCTTGAGTTGTTCGTCAATGACATAAGTAAGTTCGTGTAATTTAAGTTAATTACATCTTCATGGGCAGTTAAATGTCATTACAGGAAGTTTATTGTTAGCGTGAATTGAAATGTGTTTACATATACCTTTGTAATTAGCTTGCTACTGCTGCAGACTCTTTAACCTTAGTTTATCAGAGTACTGTACTACGAAGCGAGGTAACTGGCTTCTCCAGGTAACTTCAGGAGTAACTTCGTGATGTCGGGTGTAACTTCCCTATTAACCTGTACTACGGAAGGTGGATAAGTCTTACCTGAGGTATGCTGTCGTTGCAATTTACGCCGCATCTCTAAATTGCTCCGAGCAGGTTATCTTCGCGGTTAACTCGATGTTACCCTATAAATGCACTGCCCCTTCCGCCAACAATCTTGTCAAGAAAAATGCCGGCACATTTGGAAGAGCCAGTCGACATTGGCGCATGCGTTGTGAGAGGCTCACTTATGAAGGTAGAATCGTGCGTAGTGTTTTGCTTTTACAGTTCGCCATTCACAAGCACAAATAATACTCTGCACTTCTTCGTATTTATGGCACGATACTACCTTCATACTCACTCCACAGGGCGAGGGTGTTTAGAGACCGTCAGAATCCTCTAGCTTACCCCGATGATATTCTCTATGAAAGATGTCGATTCTCATCTGAGGGAATTCAGTATCTTTGCCGGCCTCTAGGGCCAGACGTCTCCAATGGCACTCGCCGGAGTAATGCCCTCACTGTTGAACAGACAGTGTGCCTTGCTTTGCGACATTTGGCAAGCGGACACTTCATGTATTCCATCGGTGATGCAGAACATCTGAGCAAGAATACTGTATGCCGTGCAGTTTGCAAGGTGGTACTTGCTCTCACTAAACTGCTGGATGCATTTGTTGTGTATCTGATGACCCCCTATCCTGACCCACAAACAAGGGAACGAATAAAATATAATGTGGCTCACAGTAACACAAAGGTCAGGATAGAGATGACATTTGGGGTCATCAAAGCACGCTTTGCTTGCCTGCAAGGCTTGCGGGTGCGTCCGGAGCGGGCATGTGAGGTGGTGGCAGCATGTGTGGTGCTCCATAACATTGCCACTATTAGAAAAGAAAGCAACACGCCAGCTGCCGATGCCATCAGATGTAGTGGACCCAGTGATGTTGGATCACCCAACAGGAAGAGTCGTTAGAGAGGCCATCACAAATCAATTTTTCCACCAGTAAAAAAAGACACATGATATTATTCTTTTTTGATTCATGTATTTATTTATTGGCATTCTCCCTTTCCTAAAAATTAAAAGAAAAAAGTTACAGGTGGTAGAGACATATTGATCAAAGGATGGTCAATGTATAGCAATACCTTTTAGTCATGTTCCAGTTTTTCTATTTCCAGTTTAAGTTTTTTTATTTGAAGCATTTTTTTCTGGCAGTCGAGCTCAAGCATACGCTTATGGAGCGACCGCACATTGTCAGATCTGGCCTGCACAGCAAAACACATTGAGAGAACAAACATGGGATGCAGGATTCGGCATCATTAGTGTTACATATTGTCAGTATGAATGATCCTTTTAATAGCAAAGGAAAAGCCAGCCTTTGAGTTCTCTGAGAGGCCTGAGAGGAGGTAGCCATGGGTGGGGAGGGTAGTGGATTTAGCTCCTCCTGAAAGACAATCATGCGATTGCCAACTGACCAAAGCTTTGTTCTCTTGAAGGGTTATTCTCATTCAATAGATGTATGACTGGAAATATCAGCTCATGACAATTTTCCATACATAGCCTAGTATTAGCCTATGTTAGTCACCGTTAAATAGACACAAAAATACAAGTGATGAAATGGGTCAACCTGGATGTGTGTGTCAGACATGGCCTCACCCAGACCTCCTGGAAAAAAATTAAAGAGAAAAGCTGTTATGTTGTGTCAACATATCAGCATTGATAAATCCACAGAACTCCTCAATTATTTCCACACTTACCTCTACCTGAGAGTCAGATGAGGGGCATGCTGGTGGCTGAAGCAGATCAATAGTATAGGCCCCCCTCCATTTTGGGCCTTCCTCTATTGTTTCCCATGGCCAACTCCTCTGCTTGTGAAAATGTAGCAGGAGGTGGCCCTCCTCCAGTTTTCACCATCTCTGCCTTTTTTCTGTTTGCTGTGAACACATGAATAGGCTATTATTGTGTATGCTATGTAAGTGTAGGCTACACACCACATCTGTACTCAATATTAATGATGAGATGCATAATTATCATTAATGATGATTAATGCATACCACTTGATAGAATATTTTTATATTTCATCCTGACTTGTTGCCAGGTGCGCTTTCCACTGGGGTTGCAGCTGAAATGATTGTTAGAATGAAGTTATTTTAACACAATAGCATTACATTCATACAGGTAGCCCTACAGCCTATAGGTGCTTTAGGGAGTAGATCTTAATTCATTAACAGTGAGTAACGGGTCAATTTCAGAAATGTAGCCCAAGTGTAGGCTATAATTAAAATATCCTAACTGTTTTCACATATTTAGATAGATTATTTACGTGTCATTACATCTCAATCATATTACAAATAAGAGTCCGTAAGACAAAATAGAGAACATACGACAAGAACACTTCTTACGAATTTACTCTGTCGGCAATGAGCTGCCAACAAGCCTCCCTGGCTTTGTTGGCCAGCACGGTGTAAGATGTTTCCTTAAACTTCTAGGGGCAATTGCTCTGTCAGCTAGCTTAGCTGCGGTTTAGAGCTGTAGCCTACTACTTAAAACGGAAGTATCACGAGTTTAACGCGCAGCTGAGTGTTAAGATGAACGTGATTGCTGTGTAACAACACGCACCGTTTCAGCTCATTCGCAGTTAATCGGAGTTTGTGCACGTTCGCGTAAAAGGGGCGTGTTCGGCAACGCAGGCAGAGTTTTTGCATAATGGCTCGTGGTCCGTGTTTTTTCCCGGAGGAATTCCCGTTAATAACGTCAGGATATTAGGGGGCAATTGCTCTGTCGTTAGGTTAGCTGCGGTTTAGAGTTTAACGCGGTTTTAAACGCGCATGTTGCGGAAAAAGTCACGTGGCTTCTTAAACCCCATTGCTGTGTCATTGGTACCTGTGTTTTTAACCTACTGTGAGGGTTAGCTTGATCTCAGTTGCTGTGTCATCAAGAAATCTCATATCAGTCCCTAGAGGTCACTTTTGAGCATATTTGCTTAAATCTGATACTGAGGTGGTTTAAGAAGAAACTAAACCTCATCTGCAGAATGAGACCTACATCACATCGTACACACAAACTGTAGTAATATTTTGTTAGCTTGATGTCTACCCCCACGTAGGCCTATGTCATCACTTACTTTGACTGTGTGAAATAAAAGCTATATAGGCATATCTCTTTATATAGTGCTATAATTAAGGTTTGCAGAGATAACTTTCTACATCTTCTTCGAAAAATTGTAGGCTGTTTTTTTCTAATCACAAAGACAGACAAAACACGCTTAATCTAAATAGTGCATTCTTTATTCATCACCAGGATTTTTGCGCTCAATTGTATAAGAAATATGTAAGCCTGAAGTTGCTTTTTAAGCGAACGCGAAGCGAAATTTACGAGCGACGCGAATGCATGAAAAGTCAATGGCAGGAGGCGAATGGGCATAGGTAATCGCAGCGAAACTTCAAGTGATGCGAAATGGGCGAAATTCGCTTGTTCATATTTCAGGCAAGCGATCAAACCCGCGCAAGGAAAGTGGTAGGGTATACAGCGTGGATACGCTGGACAAAGAGATGATTCACGTCCAGGGCGCGAGATTTCATCAGGCTACTCAGAAGGGCGTGCAATTTAAAAGTTATGAATTGTTTATATCTGGAATTTTCCATTTAATATTTTCGGACTGCAGTTGACTGCAGGTAACTGAAACCGCGGAAAGCGAAACTGTGGATAAGGGGGGACCATTGTACATATAATGCAGGCAATAAGTCCATTTACAAGGCTAATTTAACCCTTTTGCACTGAACTTATTTTTATGCTATGTAGCAGGCGTACATGATTTGGTATGTTTTAATTAGCGTTATTAAGCTTCTCATAGTTTTCAGTTAGCATTTGCTATATTTTTTAATGTTCAATCGCTGTTTCCTCAAAGATAAAATTAGCTAGAATTTTTCCAGTCTAGTTTTCTAATCGCACCAGTTTTAGCCTACCTGCTAAACGGCTAATCACACCGGTGACCCTATGGGCGAAAGGGTTAAATGCTCAAAAATATGTTCCCATGACTCTGTTGCATTTGACTATGTTAACATGGTCGAAATCATCAGGAACGAATAGTGGAATCTTCGTATTGAACAGCCAAATCCGATTCCACTGACAAAATTCTGAGTCGAAAAAACGACTCAGACAAGCGTTGACAAATGCTAAACTACTTATTATTCCGGTGGGTTATGCCAGGCTATCAATACATATGATCAATACACATTTCAGAGAACTCACCATACAACAAACAAAGAAAGAAAAGCTGTTTTTTGTGTTGTGTTAACATCTGTGAGGCTATTTCAATTGCCTATCTATCATTCTATCTACACCTATCAAATTGCTATACTATCTCTCACCTATCTCGTGCTATCTGTCGCTATCACTCTCTACATATTAATATGTCACTATATCTGTCCTAACTATCGCTCACTGTCTGTCTCTCACTAGCCTATCAATCAATATGTATCACTAACCTTATATCTAGTCTATCACGCACTAAATCGCACTGTCAATCGCTATATTTCGCTATCTCTCAAAATTTCTCTCCTCTCACAAAAACCCTTGAAGTTGGGATGTGTTTGCTTGACTTTTAAGCATTCTTTGAGTTGGCGGTTGAGACAGATGTGTGATCAGGTTTGTTCCAGACACTGTCAATCAAACGTAGGAGCAGCAGGTGTGTCACCTGTCGAAAAGGGTGAAACGCACCGAAGGTTCACTTAGCCATGGTCACCTGACATGTGCGTTTTGAACCACACCTCGGAGAAGTGTTTTGAAACATCTGCGCTTCGGGAGCTTGACGCAGCGTTGAAATGTCAGTATCGAAAAACAGAACAGACAAACAAAACAGAAAATTAGATTCAGAGATGCTGACTGTAATGCTTTCCGTATTTTAAACAGGGTGCATGTGTGGGTTATCACAACTTGCTGCTTCTGACACAGCAGAACCCACACTGCAAACTGCCTACCAGAGGGAAGGCACTTGAATATTTAAAAAGTGGGATGGGTACTGTCCTTGATAATATTGTGGGTCTGCTTGAGAACCCTACTGTTATACAGAAGTAGTGACAGATGGGAGTTAATGATTTAACTGTATTGACTTAATTATTTTCCTTGCTGTTTTGATGACTCTTTTCAGCCTTTTCTGAGAACCCCCAGTAGTATTACCATACAAGACCGTGCCAGAGAAAGGGAGAATGTTGTCTATCATGGCCCTATAAAACTGCACCAACAGACATTTGGAGATACATTTTCAGTTGCTGTAGAAAAAGCAGCCAAAGGTTTGCTTTTTTAAGGATGTTGTCTGCATTAATGCCCCAGTTTGGTTTATTGTGATTGTGGGTGCCAAAAAATTTAAATGTATCTGTTATTTCTATGGGCTGTCTGTCTAGATAAATGGGTGGCTGTGAGTTGGTGTTACATTGTAAATTTATCATGATTTCTTTGTTCTTGTCAGCACTGAAAAGCAGATTGTAATGACACCAGTTGACAGCTCTTTCAATCTCTGCAGTAATTGTCTTCAATCACAGAGCAAGGCATTGTTCTGATCTTTGCAGGGTATAGCAGCTCCTGGGGCCACATGTATCAACGGTGCGTATGCACTAAAATTGTGCTGAGCACTTTTCTACACATAAAACGATATTTATGAAAAGATACTTCCCGGGAAAACATGCGTGACTCTGCGCATGGTCTCGAGGTGGCGTACGTACAAAATTTGTAATTTGCAGATTGGCAACACCAAGATGAACTAACGGTGATGCAAGTAAACGGGTCTTGTGTCATTCATTGATGAGTGTTATCGCACCAGGTCCCGGTGCCAGGATGAAGCGACTGAGGGGGAAGTTAAAAATGGTGAGGGGGCAAATCATTTTATATAGTAAAACTGTAGATTATCATCATCCTGCTATTGCCTATTTCTGCATTTTTTTTCATCCTGCGGGTGGCAATATAGTGGCGTTTTGACTAGATGCGAACAATTCCCTACCTTACCTTTTCCATGTGTTTGTGCGTCATGGCCATTATATGAAATAGGAATATTTGGGGCAGATTGCCAGGTCACCACCTAAAATTGGTCTGGTGGTAGGTTTACTGAAATTCATTGATTTAACCGTGCAATAGCCTCTGAAAGGCTAAATAACAACAACACAAGACTACTGTTTCAAAATCAAATACATTTATTTCACAGCAGTGGTGAAGCCAGTATTAAAAGAGAGGCCAAAAAACGAATAAGCGCACACAGGACCAGTGTGTCCGCACCCAGTGCCACGAGTGGGCAAGAGGGGGTTTAAGTTGAAGTTAGTTTAAGTTTTATGTACCCTATAGAAAAATAGCACAAACAACAAAAATATCGGAAACGTTGGAATACTCATTGGGAACAACACAACTCGGTCAACGAGAGAGAGGGAGAGAGAGAGAGCAAGCGAGAGAGCTGCATGGCATGAGCAGAAAGACAGACAAAACGATCTGATTATCTTTGTTTTTTTACTTAATGACCCTGACACTGTTGGCTATTATTTTGTTGATTTTAGCAGTCATCTCTCAGTGGTTAGAATCGTTCATAAATGGTATTATTTTGCATCTTGTAGACCTACATTCCGAGTGCTCCGATTCCCTAAATGGTGCGAGGACACTCAGGTTTAAAATCTGACCACTTCTTTTTCTTTTCTTTTTCTTCTTTTTTCAAGGCTGTCCAATTTCTAACTGGTGTAAGTACAGGTATTCCATCACATTCTGACTTGGAATTGTCCTGACAGAAATTTTGTACCCTTATAATGAAAGATATGTCAAAATATAATATTTCACTCCCTGTTTGTTAACTTCTAATTGTGTTCATGGAGATTTAATAGATTTCAGTTCCTGAACAACTTGGTATTTCTATTGTGCAATTGAGTAACGATTACTTGTCTTTGTACTGAGGAAAAAGAACAGAGCATGTCAGTCTAAACAATATTACACTAAAGGATATAACTAAACCTCTTTGCTCTTTGAACCAGCTACCATGAATAAAAATATTCCCATACTCATAATGGCAACATCATCAGACACTCCATGCTTGTGATGGTAACATCACAAGGTCTTGTTGATCCCATGAGAACACTCAGAATACCCAAAAATAACCCATTTCATACTGGAAATATAATAAATAAGTTCCCAGCTTTCTTTTCTGAACCTGAAAAACAAGATGCTTTAAATGACAGGTGCTTTCCACCACACAATTGCAATGTTTTTGTTTTGACATGCAGTGCATGTTTCCTCAGGGTCTCTGTTGAAGATAAAAACATATCATGCAGTGAATTCTTGTCCTTGCTATCATATGGGCAAAGACACTCTTGGTCATTTGTGTGTAAAGCATAATTTCTTGGTATAGGACCTAGTTCCTTCATAGCCATTTTTTTATGTATCCTCAGAGTTGTCTCTGCTACCCCTCTTGTTCAAGCCAGCATGGATCATGGTGTACTTTTGGACATCATAGTGCTGGATAGAATCCTTCCTTCTTCTGGACTTGTCACCGATGGTGACCACCCTCACTGCCATTGATAGCTGTGGTAACATTCTCTCTGTACGTCCTTAGCAGAGATGACTGTCATCGCTAAAAATATGAATCTTTCCTTCAACAAAGCAATAGAGATTCTGTAAGACTCTAAACAAATTTATTGTCATAAATAGCAAAGCACCAAAGCCATATAAAAAAACAGAAAATTTGAATATTCTAAACCTATTTTTATTACAGCATGACACTTTAAACCAGCTTTGCATTCAAAATGAAATTCTCAGCCATTTCATCATAATTTCTGCTGAGATTTTATTCACTAACTCAGACAATGACTAGCAACAAATTGTTACCCCAGTTACAAAAAAATCTTCATAATAGTTTTAGTAAATAGCACAACACAAATCCATTAGCATTTTCATCAGTGCAGACTTTGCTCTCAAATACCAGACATTTTAAGGAACAGTCTACTCCTAAAATTTCAGATTTGTACCATGAGTACTACCAGTGGCTTTTCATAAATGAATAATTGTAGGGGCTATACATTTTATTTAAATGAATGAAATTTTGTAACATTTCACAGCCTGAGACCCCACAGTATCATCTAAACAACCAGATGTAGTCAACCAACTAACAGACTCACATTGGTATTTTCTACCTGGTTTTATTCATTATTGTTCATTATATTATTTTAATAAATATAATAATATGGGACGTGTGAAGTTCACCTGAAAATGAACTGAGTAAAATTACCGCAGCACAAATTGGTCAATTTTGTGTGCAACTAATGTCTAAGTACATTTAGTGACCAAACACATGGTTATTCCCAGTATTCCTCTGGGGACTATATATTCTACTGTTTGAGACTGAGATCTGCCTGGTGGGGAGTACATGTTGTGTAAAGTAACACAATGTATCTAAAGCATCATAACATACATCAAATCACTGTGCTGAAAAACCTTAGCGGTGCAGGTCTAATGCAGAGGTAATTTCGTGAATTTCCTGTCTTTTTGTTTGCCAGCATTAAATCTATATGTAAAAGTAGTTTTTTGCTAATGAATATTTAAATTAAGGAAATACAAATTGAAGTAGTACAAAATTGTTGAATTGAACTTGTATGCATAATAAGCCATTGATCTGAATCAATCAGCTGTACATACATTTGGTTCATATTTATTATGTGAATATTACATCATTACTAAATGTTGTAAATGCTCCTCTACCACCAGCACAATTGAAAAAGTACATGGCCAGGACATGCATTTTTGCTTTAGAAACTGTAGCCTTAATGGAAATACAACTGACCATTTCATCTAAAGTCATAGTGCAGTGACAACAAAGTCTCTTGTCAAGAATTTGCCTGCAATCCAGAGAAAGATGCATGTGGGATTTAGTAATGTGAACGTGATGAATTTACTTTTACAACAAGCTCTAAGTCACTGTGATGAATGCAGAAATACTTGGAAGTGAATCTCTTGGAATTTCAAATCTAAATTGAAACTGCATGATAACATCCCTTTCAGGAATGAATAACATACTGTATGAAAAAGCAGACTTCCCATAATTCTAGCCATAAAATGGATGTTCATCGTCCAGTAATTTAAAATTCCCCACCTGAAGAATCCCTCTCACTGCTACAAATACAGGAAGTAGATTGGTCCATATTTGTTTACTGTTTTTAATTATGTGCTATGAATACTAGGACTGATTATCTGGTCGTTAGATAATCGGGGTCGATATTTGCAAATTTTTGATTATCGGTCATCCGTATATTTTTAGCGAAATTCCCGATTAAAAAAAAAAAAAAAAAAAAAACTTCTAAAAGCAATGCGTGTACTATCCCGACGCATCTCCTCTGTCAGAAAAAAAATGCTATTGGCTAACATTCTTCCCACAAAATTCCCTCATTGGCCGAGACAGACAACGTCATCTGACCTTGAAAATCAAACGTTTTCAGCTGCTGGAAACAAGGAAGGGAAGGTAAGTATCCAGTAAAATGGCTCAAACCATGCCGTTAACCAAATTGCACTAGGCTAATTGGACCTTTTTGAATCAGTATAAGTAATCTACGTTTAAGCCAAAAACAAGCTTGGAATATAAAAGAAATAAAGACTTGTAATAAGGACTAGTTGGTGCACTTATGCTATAAGTTGCAACAGTTTGACACTGCACATTCAACAAATAGTAATGTACATTTATTCTTTCAAATGGAACATTAAAAGAAATTTACCCTAAAGCACAGCCCTTTTAAATTACAGTCTTCATTTAAGCAACCGTTCACGAAAATAAACTTCAGCTCGCTTGCGGTTGCACTGTGTGTCGGAACCTCGCGCCAAAGCTGAAAATATCCGTTTGCTGCTTTGATGTGTCTTAATTTGGCCTCATCATCATCATGGAAGTCGAGTTACTAAAATAAAAAATTTGCAGCACACAGTTTGCACTTCACAGTATTTTCGCTAACTTTATCACAGTCCTTCCACACGGTACCCTACTTTTGTATAAGCTGTCTATTTTTCACATAAATGACGTATGAGCAAATGGGCTCCTAGAATCTCGCCGCAGCTTCAGAAAAAGCATGGACACACAGGCTAGTTTTAAGGTTTGATATTTCATACTTTATGATGAAAATGCAGCCTAAATGATGTATCAATTCGCTTTATTTCTTACGCAATGATTGCCATCGTTCGTCCGATAATTGAATGCTTTTGAAATGGCGATAGGCAACTGTTGCCTAGCCAAAATAAGATAACCATAGACTTGAGAAATTTACCCACAACGTCAATAGGCTATTACAATGTACATTTTAGTTATTGAAAATTTTAGTTTATTTTTATCTTTGAGAAAGAATTTTCATTTCATCTTTTTGCTCTTTATTTAACTTTGTGTATGCCTGAAAACATGACTAAGTAAATAGGGTTTGTAATTAAGTCGTCACAGCCTATTTCTTTTCACACAGAAAAAAAAACATGTTAAAAGCATTAAAATATCGGCCTGAAATATCGGTTATCGCCCTCTTTTTGTCACAGATAATCATTATCGCATCGGCCATGAAAAAACCATATCGGTCGACCCCTAATTAATACATGAGAAAATATTGTACTTCAGGCTTTAGATGGTTTGAAATGAACACTTCTTCTCACAACAACAGTAAACAGAAGTTTGACATGCCATTGAGTGAAAAAGAAAATGCTATAAATGCTCTTCCTCATCCTTGTTTTTCAATTTACATAATACGCACAACACATAGCTGTACACCGAACGTTTATACATAGTGGCTTCAGTTGATGATGCACAAATGATTGAAATGAGAAAATAAGCCCCATAAACATAAATAAATCAATCACCACTGTGGCTCATTACAGTGAGGATCTTCATATATGTATCTAGTGTCCTTTCTGTCTTCTCTATAGTGACACTGCTGAGTAAAGTTTGCTATCCTTTTGACAACAGGGGGACTCATTTTTAAAGTGACCACATTGCTAAGTTTTCAGTTTCTCTTCCTTGAAGGTAAAATGTTGGCAGACATCTGTGGCCCTGTTCTAGGGGGCAAAAGTCCCTAAACCTTTCCTCCTGATCATGTGACACAAGTCATCACCCCTTCCTGTAAGTCTGTCTGGATAAGAGCACCTGCTGTACAAGTAATTCTCTCAGTTGTGAGAGCATGAAACCATTTCAGTGAGAAAACCCCAACTTCCTCCTGACATGTTTACAAGAAGTAAATGACATATTTAAATACATTTACAGTACATATTTGCATATAGACCCTCTGTATGAAAACTGAAATGATAGTTCTGAGTGATTTTCAGACCTTTTCAGACATTTTCTTTCCCATGGAAGCAAGTCAGATCAAATCTAAATATGTGATAATGTTGCACCTTTGAGAATGTCCTTCACAGTTCTTGAGTTGTTGGTACTGAACCTGGGCATGAGCTCAGAGTGAACATCTTACCCTCTGAGTTATTCAAGAGCCTCCTGCTGATACTTTAGCAGATAATGTGCTGAAAATAAGGCTCCATTTTTTCAATTTTTATGTGAAAGTAGGTGTCCATACTCGAATTTAACCAGTAAATTCTAAATATGGATAATTCAAGTGCATTATCCTTGACACCAGTGTTCATTGAAACAAAGGCAATTGGATCAGCCCTTCATTTGAATTTTTTCCTTTATGGACATCTAAATACTTAAGCTGATTACTGTATGCCATAATGACCCCCCACCACCACCTTTCTTGCATGGCGACAGGAATTTATGACAATTTTTTTCACTGAAAATCAGCTGATGACACTTACTGGTACCTCTTAAACTTCGCAAGAGAGTGTGGTCAGAGCTTACTCATTTGCAGTTGCAAGAGTAGACTTTTTGGTGTTTTCCTGTATGAACAAAAGAAAAACAAAATGTCTCAGTGTTGATCAATTGCAGTTTTGGTTGTTTCCTGGAGATGGTGGTTGTGTTATCAGCATTGTTGTTTCTGAGTTATGTGAGCTTGTCTCAGGGTTGACTAGTCAGTTTCAGTCCAAGTCCATGTAAATGGGAACATAGGACCTATAAGGAAATGCCATACTGCAGAATCTACATTTATAAATCCCAGTAAATTTACAAGACCTGAGAAGTGAGTAACAGATAATTGTGGGAAAAACACTTTGGAAAGAATCCGGCATGTTCACCCACATGCTCTATGGCCCCTATGGTCAAAATATTGAACACAATCCCTTTTCCATTGTATGAGGAAGTGAAATATCACATTTTATCAGAAAATCAGCATTTTCATACGCATTACCAGCTGTGTGCCTGAGAAAGATTCTTGCACAGGTTACAGAGAGCTTCATAAAAGCCTTTCCCAGATAGACACCCCATACCCTGCTTATAGAGAGAAATATTAGACAGATTAGGGAGAAATGCTTGCTTCACAGTCCATGGGGAAGCATACCACCAAGGCTGTATCAGTGAAGAGTCAAAGGAATTTACTGCTTTCATGACATCTTGGGGGGCTCTGTGAATGGAATTGCGTACCCTTCGCTCTTACAAATGTCCCAGGAGTCTTTCAGCATTGCGTGGAGGAAAGCTTGGAGGAACTTAGGTACAAAATATGCATACTTTATCCACACAACATCTTGTACAGCAAAATATTTGCACAGCATGTAGAGGATGTGCAATGTGTCTTCAGATGCCAGCATTAGTGTAAGCAATGGAATGGGAATGATGGGCAAACACAAAACAAATCAAACCAGGATAGCCACAGCCACCTGATACAAGATGCCTCCTGCTTTGCAACCACACCTCTATTTAGTCACAGGCCAATTGAGAGAAACATTCACCTGTTCCCCAAAACTGTTGTTTAATTGCCAGCTGGCTAAATGTCTAAGGCAGTGTTTCTCAACCCTGCTCCTCGCGGCACCCTGTCCTGCATATCTTCTATCTATCCTTGCTCTACCTACCTGACTGAATACACCAGTGGCACATTTTATTAGCTGAGCACACCCGATTTAATCAAGCAGCAAGGATAGACAGAAGCTATGCAGGACAGGGTGCCACGAGGAGCAGGGTTGAGAAACACTGGTCTAAGGAGCTTGTCTTTCCATATTCAGCCTTGTCAGAAACTGAGCTCATTTCACATGGAATACATCTAACCAGGTTACTTGTCATTGTTACTTGTCAATTTGTAATTGTGTTTGCCTGTGGAAGCCAGCCATCGGTTAATGAGCCTCATTTGTCTAAACAAGCTTGTTAAATACAGGGGTGAGACTACAATACCACGAGACTGAATTGCTTTGGGAGGTTCCTTGGCTGGTTCATTTTGTTTGCTGGGTTGTCAGTTTTTTAAAAAAATATTTTCTCTTCCTGTTTAACTTTTTGTGAAGTGTGAGCAAGCTTCTCCACACCAGTCATACAGGTGTGGCTCATTAACCAATGGCTACCATCCACTTAAACACCTACATACACACAAATAGGCAGAGACCATTGCAATTAAATGATTTTAAATTATGCTGACAGCACTGTTAAATGTGAATTATTGAAAACTGGGGATCCTCGATTAAACATTTAAGCAAGCATTCATTACAACACTTAAGATTTGGGGACAGATGAGGGTTCTCCTTCCCAAGTAGTATCATTATTACTATTATTGATGTTTTATTGATGTTTTTTAGTGTTAGTGATGATTATAGTGTTAGTGTTAATATCATTAATATCATCTTCTGTACCTTTATATAAACAGGTGTAAAAGGAAAAATATTGTGAATGCTTTAAATGAAAATATGAAAGATATGACATGAAAGGAAAGAATGGCAGCCTAAATTGATACAACACAGCATAAAAAGGAGAAGCACACAGAAATACTGGATTAAAGGGTTGTTAGGTTCTACATCGTGGAAAGGACAGTCAGATGAATGAGATGAGACTGGTCTTGCAGAGTTATAGGTTTCCAAGGAGGGACAGCTTAAGCGGAACGCACCCAGTCAGAGTAATGCAGTGCCTCCTGAGCAAGCACTTACACACTTAAGAGTAAAGTGTGTAATGAATCTCACCAGGGACAGATTCTATTGACCAACCACGCAACATGATAATGAGCATTTCATCACAAGGGTTTGTTAGTGCAACAAACAAAAAAAATCAACACAGAAATCAGAGACCCAATCATGTACCTGCAACTGGCTCTCAAAGAAAAGCATGGGAAGGTGTGATTATATCTTAGTGATTACTGAAAAGTTCATTAAGGTTACATAGACATACCACACCTGAAATAAAGCAGACAAGACAGTAGCTGAGAAAAGCTTTAATTATGGATTTCCACTTAAAATTCATGATGACCAGGGCAGGGAGTTTGAAAAGCAAAAGTTCAGACAGTTTCAGAAGTGACTGTAAATAAAGAAAGAAGGGTGTGTCCAAACTTTTGACGGGTAATGTACATATTACTCATCACTTCTCAGTAGCAGAATAGCATTAACGTCCATTAGCAATCTGATTATACACTCAGGAACTGACAGATAACTAATGCTAAATTGGCTATACACATTTTCCACATTTTAGAAAAATAGTAAAGACATCAAAACTATGAAATAACACAAATGGAATTATGCAGTGACCAAACAAGTGTAAATCAAATGAAAACTATCTATATTTTAGATTCTTCGAAATAGCCAGTTTTTTTATTAAAATATTTTCTTTTTGGAAAGAAATTCATACATAGCAAGAGTGACAATCATCAGAGCAAAGTGGGAAGTGAAGGGGTAAGACCAGCATGCTAGCTGCATGGAGGGATGATACAGGAATAAAAAGACAGAACACAAAGAATTTAGGCATAACTGAAGGTCAGTTCCAGTACTGGGAATAATTAAGCATGTCTGAAGTAGGAACTCACACTACCAAAGTCTCCAGCTGGTTGTAAGTAGAATTGCTTTGGATTCCAACAAAATCTGCAAGTGACTTTGCAGGCCAACAGAAAATTTACATTTGGCAGACACTTTTATCCAAAGCAACTTACATAGACTACCGTTCCTTACAATGTTATCCATTTATACAGCTAGATATTTACTGAGGGTTGTAGGTTAAGTACCTTGCCCAAGGGTACAGCAGCAGTGTCCCCAGCGGGGATTGAACCAGTAACCTTTCGGTTACGAGTCCTGCTACTTAACCACTATGCTACACTGCTGCCCAGTGCCACACTGCCGCCCAGAAAATTAAATGAACAAAACCTGTTCTACTTTTGTGATGCTGTTGACCAGAGGCAAGGTTTTACATATTCCAATTCAATGCATTGCAAATCAGACAGGATGAATTTTACAGGTTTTGGGGGACTTTTCTGGGTGAGTGGCTTTCACAGCAAGTCATTCCCATTCCATTGGCTCATTACACAGTGGAACAGCCCATCCTGAAGTCTAGGTTTAAGATGCCAAAAAAAAAAACTTACAAAGAGCCTCCAGAAAGTACAGTATCCTTGTTTCATTACATCATTTCTGATTCAGGAGTGATGGGAACTCAACCACAGGAGGAAGTTCCCATGATTCTACAGAAATCATTCTAGAGGAAGAAAAGCAGAAATGTTGTACTTACTACTGCCTGTAAATGTTACATAAATGTAAACATATCAGTAACAACAAAAATATATCCGTTAGCCTGTATAGGTTTAATCAAGTGATATTGTATTCATTATGGTTGCTGTTGAAGCCACCTACGATTACTGCGATTCGGGGGAATTCCGCAGATCCTATATAAAAGCCACCCCGATGCGACTGCCGACAGTTCTTACCAAGAGGGAACACAGCTGGCAGGTCGATCTAGAGGGGAAATACAAGCAAAGGGATATAACTAGCACAATGAATTCAAGAAGAGGATTTATTCTCGCCCTGCTCAGCTGCGTAGTAGCGCGAGGTAACTTTTTAAACATCTTTCTTTGGTCGATTATTTCTTCAATGGTATTTGCTCTATGGTTTTATCGTTTCAAATTTATTGTGTCTTCAATGAAGACTGTATCACACATCGGCCTATTGATATAAGCCCTCTTTCTGTTTCATTGTTCCAGCGCTCTCGGTGAAAGTTACGTCTGAGGGTACAAGCAACGTTGACTTCAATCAAGACGCATCCTTCTCATGCACGCTCTCTGAATCGGAAGGAGTTTCGCAAGTCACATGGCAACGGCTGGTGAACAAATCTGTGGAAAACCTGGCCACTTTCAGTAAGCGTTTTGGAGCCAAAGTCCTATATCCGCAAGTCGGCAAGATAAAGTTCACCGAAGCCTCGCTGAACTCAACGTCAATTAAAATCCTGAATGTGACTCTGGCGGATGAAGCCTGCTATGTTTGCTCCTTCAACGTTTATCCTAGTGGATCTGTACGCAAGCAAACCTGCCTTACTGTTAAAGGTAATTCATGGTCTTAGATAGCTGTCATATCCATTAATTTGTCTGTGTACATGCCCAGTGTACCTGTTGAGAAATTGGTAAACTTGGTACGTTCCAGTACCATTTTTCCATCACCACATTTACCACTACAATTGGAGGAAAAAACAGCTGATATAGTGTATGTGTTTGTCAACTAAATACTACATGTCTGTGTAAATTCATTTTTCATTGCCACCGTGATTAAACCAAACTGAAATCCAATCATGCACACTTGTACTACTCTCCAAAGGAATATCCGATGCGAAGGCTGAAATGAAAACAGTTGCCAGTGAAGACAGTTCGCAGGAAGAGAACGTTATGGTCAGCTGTTCGGGTACCGGTAAAACAGCCCCCGAGATCAGCTGGAGTGCATCGAAAAGTTTGGGCAATTTTATTGAGCAGCGACGGGATACCATCGTTTCCAATGAGGAAGGAACAGTCACCGTCACGAGCGAACTCACACTCCCCCTCTCTATGTTCCAATACGTGGACTGTCATCTGAGCAGCCCTGAAACCACGGAGAGAATCATTAAACGCATTAGTTTTCCTGAAACACAAAGGGTTGCTGAAGGTAGGGGTTAGTTTTTCGTATGCAATATGTGCTGAAAATTATTCCTGTAAAACGTTTGTTATCGCTGCATTGAGCAAAGTGTTTCTGTGTATGTGAGAATGTTACTCCTCGTAAGATGCATTTGGGCGTTAAAGGTTTGACGCTTTCATCGGAAAGCCGTATTCCCCCATTTGTCCGTTTCCTCCATAATTTTGCTTAATATTGGAAACGTAACCGAAATAAGAGTATGACGTTTAGAACGGTCCATCTTTAAATGAAAGTAATTATTTTACATGATTTTACATCCTGTTGAAGCGCTCATACGGCGATGGAAGAGTTACAAAGAATTACAAAGTGAAAGTAGAAGCCTGTCAGGTGATTTACTGTGTTTACCCGGTGGGCCACTATCGGTTTTGTGTTTACAGCGATTCGTCGAAACAGAATCTGTACAGTCATACTATGAGTCATGTCTCCTGACTTTACCAGAATCAGTACATTTCCCTACAACCTAATGGCTGCCAGTAGTGTCTTTTAATCAATTCATGATTCTGTATTAAAAAAAAAAAAAACTAATAATAATTGCTTTTACTTTTCACAGGTGAAATATTACCTTCAGGAGTGATCATTGTAATGACTGTCCTTGCAACGGTGGCCATCGCCTGCACAGTATATAAGTTGAAAAGAAAAAAAGGTGAATAATTTTATTTCAGAGTAAATTCAGAATCACAAAAAATTGTAATAATGTTCAAATATGATGAGTATAATATTAGATTTAAATATTGTTGATGTCTGATAATTGTGTTCAGGGGAACATTGTGATGTTTTGCATTTAACCAAAGTATACCAGTACAAGGAGTCAGTGGCAATGCGGCTCTGCTCCCAGAGATGTGCTCCCAATGTGGCTCTGCTCCCAGACAGCCAGGTCATCAGTAATGATTCTTGTATTTCTTTTTCTGCCAGGTCACAGGAAAATAAAACTGCCCCATGGAAAGGGAACACCTGATCTTTTGATGGGTTGTGGTGTGTGATTGTTTTCTTTTTATCTCCTTTTTTAAAGAGGCCTGTGGAGACTTCTCATGCAGTGGGAGGGAGTGGATGGGTCAGAGATGCACTTTTTTTGCTGTCTCAGTTGAAGAAGAGGAGAACTGAACATCTCCATGGAGATGTGTGCACTGATCAAAGGAGCACAGGGTCTTGGGACTGTGAATCCCCAGTTTGAGGCACGTGACTGCTTAAATTTTTAAATGACAACTGTTTAATTTTTTTTATGAAGCAACTAGTCTGTGCCTGGTATAATACTCACTGCTGAGTCGGCTCAAATCTGCAACCATTTCAGCCACATGGCACTGAAATCCTGATGAAGGTCAAGGTCTCCACAGTAATAACGTAATGGGTGCCTGCAGTCTGAAAAACCACTCCTGCTCTGCGATAGTTCTGGCCAGTTTTTAGCTACAGCCAAAGCGATGGCTACCTTTCCAGCTCATAACCTGTCTACATCCTTGGTTATGTATTATTTAATGTCACATTTTCAAGAACTGATGGAGATGAAGTGTGTCATGGTTGAACCAAGATAGCTCAACTTAAACCTTTCGGAGACAAAAATCTACTACAAGGCACAAGTTGACTATCTGGAAGAGGAGAAACTGTTCCTGTAGGCTTCCTGACACAAGTGTACCAGTGTCAAAGAGATCTCCAAAAAGTGAAAATGCAGCTTGCCTCACAAGGAAGAGGGGGTTTATCATTTGGTCATTTGCTGTGTACTTGTTTGTAACTGTCACTGCAATTTTCCTTTTTGGCAAGTACTGTTTTAAGTCAAAGTAAGTAAAAATAAGTTGTTTGAGATAATCTTTTTATATTATATTAATATGTTAATATATTTAGATATTTTCAAGGAATTTGTCTGCACCTATTTATTCAGTCAAACATAAGCTAATACCTCAATGTCATATTTTAATGTATGTAATGTAAACTTAAACCATCTAAAACAATCTAGTAAAAAGGGGAAATGAAGAGAATTGATCGGTCATACATTTCAATGAACTATGAATCTTGTTATGGGTTTTATTGGCTGTCTCTAACCCCTTATAATATATCCCACCTGCATTGCTGCACTTTGGAGTTCATTTGATATGCTGCATTTGTCATTTTCTGTGATATGTATTGGTATGAATGCATTTAACAGATGGAGATAACACTCCCAATGCATAACATCTGATCTAATTTCAGATCTTGCTGAAATAAGGTTAATGAACATTAGTTTGCTTCAGGAAGACCTGGAATGGCTCAAATTGCTATGGATTGGGACAGATTTTGCCATTATTACAGCATATTCCACAGACAGAATGTACTGTTCTGTTGAAGTCTATGCAATGTCTCTAGTATTTTGCAACACAGCTGACTGCTACATTACATTAAAGTACATTATCACATCCATTATATGTTTACCTGCAATGAACATTGTTTAATATAAACATAACTGTCTTGTGAAATGTCTGTCTGCTGAGTATTTTTGTTAAATGTCTGCTAATAGTACTTTTTCTTGTTTTTGAAATGTGTTTGTGTTTGGTGATGTAACTCTGTGTCCTGATAAGCATTGTGAAGCCATTTAATAAAGCAATCTGATAACTATACCAAGTTGTACTACAGACACTCCTTCATGTCTTCTGAAAGAATTGAGAGGGGGAGTGAGCAGAGTGTGTTTATAAGTGGGCAGAGAAAGGCACCATTCCTGGCTTCTAAGGTCATAGTGTTTAGTAGGACCCTACTGCTTCTGCTGTAGTGCTGGGTAGCATGAAAAGACATGACGCTGACATTGGACTTTACCAGGTACTGAGTTAAAAGAATTGCTAGATAATACTGCCACCTGAAGGGTAGCACTGCTAAGAAATGTAACGTCTTTAATTACACATTAACATAATGTATAGATGGTTATCTTCATTTGCTTAAAAAAACACTCATTTGACATACACAGATAATTTAAAAATAGCTTTATTTGCCTCACCCATTACAAACATAATTAGGAGTAAGTCTTTCAGATTATTGAGCATAAATGATTGCATGAATGTTTGACTATTGAACTGAAGAACACAAAATTCACTGTTTTCATATTAAACACAAAAGGTAAGCAGCTGTCTTACACTATGAGACTCACCCAGTTGATTAAAAGTACTACAGCATGTGTATAATCTGCTATGAAATCCCTCTGAGTTGAGTTTTTTAAAGAAAGTGACTCATTAGAAAAATAAAACATGACTGAGACACACTTCCTAAATAATCTAAAATGCCTTTATTTTCATGGCATGTTTCATTACATGTTTCATGGCACTTCGGGACCTCCAGCTCAGCTTCGTCACTGTCATTCCTGTTGAGCCCTCCATGTACCAAGAACTGGACCCTCGAGGACTACATGCTATGCATATTCTTCTGTATAACATTTAAGATTTAAGATTTACAAGACTCATTATGTTTTACGCACGGTATATTGCTATGTCTTACTACCTACGTTTCACCATTCTTAAGTACTGTTAAGAATTTCTTAAACTCTCTCCTACTGAATTTGTCCATCCTGTGCCAGCCAGAAGCAGATGGGCTCCCCCTCTGACCCGGATTCTGCTCAAGGTTTCTTCCTATTAGTTAGGGAGTTTTTCCTTGCCACTGTCGCCTTTGGCTTGCTCTGAGGGGGTATCAGGCCTGGAATACCGATGTAAAGCTGCTGTGTGACAACTCATGTTGTAAAAAGCTCTATATAAATAAAACTGAATTGATTTGAATTAAATTGAATATTGGAACCAACTTAGTAACACAATACTGGCACATTCAACCTGAGAGTCTTCATCAGGCATCACACTGTATGCCATAATTTTTTAATCTTACTTTAACAGAGTTAATATACCATAACTTTCGCTGTTCAGAATCCATGACAAGATTTCTTCTCAGAGTTCCCAAAGTGTTTTTTCAAAGACAGTCCCATGGCAGAGGCATTGTGTGACATGAGAAATATTGAGGTAGCCTTGGTGGGGCTGTCTCCAAGAAGCATTGCCTCCAGTGCTTTAATATATATATACAGACGTGGACAAACTTGCTGGTACCCTTCCACAAAAAAAAGAAGAACCCACAATTTTCTCTGAATTAACTTGAAACTGACAAAAGCAATTGGCATCAATCATTGTTTATCCATATTTAATAAAAATCAGACTTTGCTTTTGATTTTTGATTCAACAGAATATTTTAAATAATAAAACAAATGAAAATGGCATGGACAAAAATGATGGGACTCTTAACCTAATATTTTGTTGCACAACCTTTAGAGGGAATCACTGCAAATAAGCAGTTTTCTCAATGAGTCTTCTGCACCTGTCAACAGGTAGTTTGGCCCACTGTTCCTGAGCCAACTGCTCCAGCTGTCTCAGGTTTGAAGGGTGCCTTCTCCAGACTGCATGTTTCAGCTCTTTCCATAGATGTTTGATAGGATTCAGATCAGGGCTCATAGAAGGCCACTTCAGAGCAGTCCAATGTTTTGTTCTTAGCCATTCTTGGGTGCTTTTAGTTGCATGTTTTGGGTCATTATCCTGTTGGAGGACCCATGACATGCGACTGAGATAGAGCTTTCTGACACTGGGCAGTATGTTTCGCTCCAGAATGTCTTGATAGTCTTGAGATTTCATTGTGCCCTGCACAGATTCAAAGCACCCCGTGCAAGACGCAGCAAAGCAGCCCCAAAACATAACTGAGCCTCCTCCATGTTTCACAGTAGGTATAATGTTCTTTTCTTTGAAAGCTTCATTTTTTTGTCTGTGAACATAGAGCTGATGTGACTTACCAAAAAGCTCCAGTTTTGTGTCATCTGTCCAAAGGACATTCTCCCAGAAGCATTGTGGCTTGTCAATATGCATTTTAGCAAACTCCAGTCTGCAATTTTATGTTTTTCTTTCAACAGTGGAGTCCTCCTGGGACTTCTTCCATTGAGCCCACTGTCGCTCAAGAAGCGATGGATGGTGCAATCAGACACTGATGTACCTTGACCTTGGAGTTCAGCTTGTATCTCTTTGGAAGTTTTCCTTGGCTCTTTGTCTACCATTCGCACTATCCTTCTGTTCAATCTGGGGTCAATTTTCCTCTTGCAGGCACATCCAGGGAGGTTGGCTACAGTCCCATGGACCCTAAACTTCTTAAAAATATTTGCAACTGTAGTCACAGGAACATCAAACTGCTTGGAGATGGTCTTATAGCCTTTACCTTTAACATGCTTGTCTATAATTTTGTTTCTGGTCTCCTCAGACAGCTCTCCCCTTTGCTTTCTCTGGTCCATGTTCAGAGTGGTGCACACGATGATACCAAACAGCAGAATGACTACTTTTTCCCATTTAAATAGGCTGAATGACTGATTACAAGATTGAAGACATGTGTGATACTAATTAAAGAAGATAGTTAGTTTGAAATATCACTATAATCCAATTATTTATAATCTTTTCTAGGAGTACCAACAAATCTGTCCAGAACATTTTAGAATATCTTCGAAGAATAAGCAATTTTTTAGCAATAATTTATCTCTTTTCACACTTTCTTTGCTTTAATCTATGGAATACCAAAGGCATGCAGGTATAAATGAGACATATATAGATATATGTAACCTCAGATCAGATTAGTTCTGTCTCGCTACACTGACCTTGTGCTTAGCTTCAGCACTATCTGCATTGTATGACCTGTACACATCCTGCCCTTGTGCCTGTTGTTTACCCACTATTTGCACTTTTGTACGTCGCTTTGGATAAAAGCATCTGCTAAATGATTAAATGTAAATGTAACCGAGGAAAGCGAAACCGCGGAAAAAGGGGGACCACTGTGTGTGTGTGCATATATATATATATATATATATATATATATATATATATATATATATATATATATATATATATATATATATATATTATACACATTATATACATATATATAATGTGTGTATACATATTGAAATGGGCATCAAATTGGGCCATGTCTAGTATTTTTTTATTGATAGCATTGTACAGGGAGAGGTCATATCATTGACAAACAACAAATTACAACTATTTGATTTTGAATTTGGTACTTCTTAATATTTTCAATCCTGAAAATGGATTTGCCTCCTGACCACCTGTCTGAACAGCCCATGGTGGCCAGATACATTACATTATTGGCATTTAGCAGACACTCTTATCCAGAGCAACCTACATCAGTTGCAGTTATTTCACAATGTTATCCATTTATACAGCTAGATATTTACTGAGGGTTGTAGGTTAAGTACCTTGCCCAAGGGTACAACAGCAGTGCCCTAGCAGGGAATTTAAGTAACAACCTTTCAGTTACAAGTCCTGCTCCTTAACCACTATGCTACACTGCCACCCAGATACACTTGCATTCTCTTCCTGGCAGGGTTACCACTCTACCAGCAGCTTTCAATTTCTTATGATGTGTAACCGGTATGGCTTTAAGACCGAGGGGAAGATGGGAGCGGTTAAGAGGGGAGCGAGAGCTGACACTGGTGTTGCGCTTGGTGGGTGTCCCGCGAGAATTCAAGTTCACGTTTGTATGGAAGCGCTGCAGGCGAGGGAGTGTGAGACCTCATTCATTTGGTATGTTCTATCCTTTTAGCTGGCATTATTATAAATTGTTTCGATAGTATTTTTAATGGAATCGTTGTACATTATAGATACGGCAGTGATAAGTCTTTCTTTACATAACTCTCCCTTAGTGTGTTTGACCCTACGAGCCTGCTGCGTGCATAGCGGGCTGGGGGAGGCCGCCGGTGTGTGCCTTTTTTAGGCAGGTGCAGCTTGATAAGTGGTAGGTGAAATAAATTGGCGTGCAGAGTTTTATTATATTAATTTACGGGTTTATCCGTATGTTGTTGGTCTACTCATACGCTGTAACTTATGTTTTAGCCGCTAGTTAGGTGCTGCTCCCGCAGGAGAGTGAGGGGGAGATTTTTGGGAAGACCGCCATCTCAGGTAGTAAACTTGATGGTTTTAAAGTTAATGCTTGAAACACATCGTATAGTGTATTGTCCTTGTTTTAAGATCGCGTGTGCTGTTTTTCTTTTCTTGCGCAGTTGGCCAATGTGTGAGAAATAAATTGCTGCTTGACAATACGGATGCTACGAAAGAGGTGGCCCACTAGCTTGCCACTGCTTTTCCCACTGTAGGAGAAAAAACAATAGTGCCTATTATCCGTGCGGGGCTGGTATTCGCACGCTGGAAATCTATGTAGTTTCTTTAAATTGACGGGTAACACTGAAGATATTTGCGGATCACAGCGCTTCGGTTAAAGGGAGCATTCTGATCGCTCTTGACAATCATTGCACTTACTATCAGCCGTGTGGCTACCGTCTCCCAAGGCTATCTTAGTGTCTTTAAATTATAGGTAACGTTAGTACGATCCATCTATGCCTAGTTGTGCTAGCTGTTATCTGTGTGGCTACTAGGAGCCTATATGTTAGTTTCTTCAGATTACCAGTTGCGTTCTAAACGTTCTGGGCCAATTGTGCTGTTAATGGTGTGCCTGAGAGGCGCTTACATGATAGTTAGGCTGCTAGCAATTTCAAGAAACTATCAAGTGCCTTGGGTGAACTAAACCTACGGTTAATGGTTTGTTGGGCATATAGTTTTTCTCCTATAAATTAGTCTCTTCAAATTCTAAGCAGTGTTGTGGATTCCTGGGGATAATTGTGCCTACTGTGCTTGTGTGTGGCTGATATATGGGCTCCTATAGGACAGGCCAGTCTTTCTAGTATACAAACAAAATTATATGTTTGTATGCTGAGCTTAGTGTGGGCATTCAGGCCTAACTGGACATGTGTGTAGTGAACACGACTTGGGTTTTGCCTTTTGTATTTATTGGAGTGTAATGAAATTTGAGGTTTTCTCTTGCCACCTGATGCATGAGCCTAGTGTGTAGCGTGAAACACAGTTTGGTCATGATAGGCCCTTTATGCCCCCAGTTTGCCTAGTTTGATAATATGGGAGCCTCATTTGATGTTGCTCTAGGTCCAGCCCCATGTATTAGCATGTGTTTGGTGCAAAAGTCTCCATAGTAGTCTCCATGTAATTTTTACAGTGTCGCCCATGGCCCAGTGATTATTTCCTTTTTTAACAAAAACTCTGATTGTGAGAATAAAGAATATTTTTTTGATACACCAGCCTCTTGTCCTGGTTATTCTGGACGCTTGCCAGTGGGGGGACTCCGTTTTGGTGATTAAGAGGGCCCCTTGCCCCTCCAAGCAAGAGTGTAACTCTCAGCTATTGGTATTTATTTTATTTACTGCTTTTAGTTGGTGCCACATGATGCATAACTCAGTGGAAAGTCGAGCTGTTAATGGATTCTTTTATATGCATCTCCCAACTTATGGAGGTCAATGGCCATTTGCTTGCAGTCTTTGAAGAGCTCTGAAGAGACCATCACCACGGTGATGCATGCTGCCAATGAATTTCCTCTTTTCCTCACTTTGTACCCCAGAGAAGTAGTAAACCTATGGGGCCATCAATATAATTTCAGACACCTTAACTGAACTTCAACAAGCAGAATCTTTGTGTAAATTTATTTTATGTATGAATGTTGTCTGGAATAATTGAAGGAGGAGGAGAACTAAACACTACTACAGTCAGGGTTGGGAAGGTTACTTTTAATATGTATTCCACCACAGATTACAGAATATTTGCCCTAAAATGTAATTTGTAATGTATTCTGTTAGATTACTCAAGTTAAGTAACGTAATCTAAATACTTTGGATTACTTTCTGAAGACTGTTTTTAATTTTTAAAAGTATGTAAGTAAAAGTGAGTGTGGCATATACTGGTTGGGTGATTCTCACGAACTATGTGATGTCAAAATCTAAACAGCTAAACTTGAGTGATTTTTTTTTTTACTACAATACATAAAATACAGGCTATATTTTTTAGATTATGATAACATATTATAAAGTGTTCATCCGACTAAGGTTCTGAACGGTTATTTTTAGAATGTTCACTTAACATTGTTGTGGCTAACATTTTGGCACCCCCATGTTAAGTCTATGGGCATTGAATCGCAATTTCTCCATAATTGTAAATGTTAATTCAAAAACTGTACATTACACAAAAACATGAGTTAGAAAAGGCACGAGCCACCCTAAATACATTGCGTGAGAAAGGAGTAGCTTAACAATTTCATGTATAACATGCATAGAGTAAAATTGTTGGAGTTTTGAACATGTGAAATTTTACTTGTTTTGCCACTGTATCTACTCGTTAGATAGTTAGCTTTAATACTATACCTACTAGCCTACTAGCTAGCTGAATAGCTAATCTGGTGCAGCCAAACTATGTAAGACAGCTAGCTAGCGATCAATATTAGCTTAAATAATGAAAAAGGGAACTTACTTCAAGATGCTTCTTCAGGTTAGAGGTTGACTCTTTTGAAGCGGATAGCAGTTTGGTTGCTGGCAAACACAGCTTGCATTGTAGGCTACTGTTATGTTGCGACCTTTGCCAAATTTGAAAGTAAAACGGTCCCGGTATTTCCATAACATAAGCGTCGCGCTGGTTGCTTTCTGTCTCACTCTCCACTCTACTGCCTTGTGAGTCAGGCAGGCTGCGCGCTTTTTTCTTCTTTTTTAATTTTTTTTCATGAACACCCCGGAGTTGCCTATCATTGGATAGATTTTACAACTGAGTAAACATTAAATGAAAAAAATAAATGAAATTAAACGAAAAAAATCCAATGTAATCCCTTCAGTAATCTAAATATTTAAAAAATGTAACCATAATTTGGTTACCATCAATTTAAATGGTAACTGTAACGGAATACAGTTACTCATATTTCGTATTTTAAATACGTAACGCCGTTACATGTATTCTGTTACTCCCCAACCCTGACTACAGTCGTTACTAGATGACCATGCTAGAGCATACAGAAACACGTGCCAAACTTCCCTCAAGCATCCAATAAACAGCGAGACTCCACTCACCCAGTGAACTATGAGACCGTTTCTACAGTACTAACTTTGCTTTTCAGAATCAGTGTCATTGAGAGATGCACTATGCATGAAAATTTTGTATTTTCCCCTGAAAACATTAGTTTATGATGAAGATGAAAGAAGTTGAGGATGAAACATTGAAACATTTCATTTTTCATGAAAAATTAAACATCTGGAGTGAAATATTTTATTTCAGAGGTCTTAAGTAACTAACCTAGCTATCTAGGTTAGTTAACATTGGCTAACATTACACATTATAGCTAGACATTAAACAGTAAAACAGTTAATAGGGTATTATCCCAGGAAAAAAAGTACACTGAAGTATACTTAATTCAAGTATACTTAGTATACTTCCATGCACTCATGATTAATGTACTAAAAGTGTGCTATTTTCGATGTACTAATTATGCACTTAGTATGTTAATGATATATCGTTAGTGCTACTAAAGATATACTTAAATACAACTACGTGTACTTGACTGTACTATTTTGAGACACCATTAAGATGCACTTCTATATACCTAAGTACATCTTTCTGTACTTTTTAAAAATGTACTTTGTTTCAAATTGGAGTATATTTGAATCCACCTTTCATATAACTGTTAATGTCACTATAAAAGGTGCATAAATGCATTTATTACAAGTCAAAACAAGTGAGATATTCATGTTATTTGCCAAACTGTCAATGTTGTCCTTTAAGATATGCTCAGAAAAAGTTCCATTGACAAACAATCCATTAAACATGAGGTGGACTAATCTAAATAACATACACTGCATTATTAAACAACACCTTCAATGACAGTAATAACAAACAATAGATTGCGTTTACATAGCCTACTGTACCATCCTTCATAAGGGGTATGTGTATCTGCTATAGCAGCTTTTAGTTGATACCACATCATTCTGTGTATTAGAAATACATGTACCTGGTCTTCAAGATTCCCTGGCACAACACTCAAAAGACGGAGATGGAGAAGGATTATCTGATGCACTGCAGGGTGAAGTGGACCATGACGATGGACTTCGCTCCAGTATGGCTTTCAAGGAGCTCACAATTGATGGAAAGTCTTTATAAAGAAGTAAAGGTGAAGGAGAAGAACTAGAGAATGTAATTCCAGGGAATTACGAGTGCTTGAAAATGCAAACAGTCTAATTTTACATAGATAAAAGTATATAGGCCTACATCAAACAGATGTAGGTGGTCAGAACAGCTGCCACAAGATTCTAATTGCTTAATGGCTCTATTGTGATGTCATAAAGGCCAATGTTAAGTCTATGGGGAAAATTTTGATAGTTTTTAATTAATAGTTTAAAAAGTATAAATGTTCCAAAAATAAAAAAACATAGCATAAGTGTCCTTTGTAAGACCTACGCAACACAGTTTGAATGAAGTTTCTACGTTAAACGGTTGAAGCTGTATTAAACGCACAAAATTGGTTAGAAGAAGAAAAAGAATAAGAAAAATTCGGATAACAATAGAGTGCATTTTCATGCACTCTAATAAGAAAAATTCGGATAACAATAGAGTGCATTTTCATGCACTCTACACTCACCGGCCACTTTATTAGGCACACCTGTCCAACTGCTCGTTAACGCAAATTCCTAATCAGCCAATCACATGGCAGCAACTCAATGCATTTAGGCATGTAGACATGGTCAAGACGATCTGCTGCAGTTCAAACCGAGCATCAGAATGGGGAAGAAAGGTGATTTAAGTGACTTTGAACGTGGCATGGTTGTTGGTGCCAGACGGGCTGGTCTGGGTATTTCAGAAACTGCTGATCTACTGGGATTTTCACGCACAACCATCTCTAGGGTTTACAGAGAATGGTCCGAAAAAGAGAAAATATCCAGTGAGCGGCAGTTCTGTGGGCGAAAAAATGCCTTGTTGATGCCAGAGGTCAGAGGAGAATGGCCAGACTGGTTCGAGCTGATAGAAAGGCAACAGTAACTCAAATAACCACTCGTTACAACCAAGGTATGCAGAAGAGCATCTCTGAACGCACAACACGTCGAACCTTGAGGCAGATGGGCTACAGCAGCAGAAGACCACACCGGGTGCCACTCCTGTCAGCTAAGAACAGGAAACTGAGGCTACATTCGCACAGGCTCACCGAAATTGGACAATAGAAGATTGGAAAACGTTGCCTGGTCTGATGAGTCTCGATTTCTGCTGCGACATTCGGATGGTAGGGTCAGAATTTGGCGTCAACAACATGAAAGCATGGATCCATCCTGCCTTGTATCAACGGTTCAGGCTGGTGGTGGTGGTGTAATGGTGTGGGGGATATTTTCTTGGCACTCTTTGGGCCCCTTAGTACCAATTGAGCATCGTTGCAACGCCACAGCCTACCTGAGTATTGTTGCTGACCATGTCCATCCCTTTATGACCACAGTGTACCCATCTTCTGATGGCTACTTCCAGCAGGATAACGCGCCATGTCATAAAGCTCGAATCATCTCAGACTGGTTTCTTGAACATGACAATGAGTTCACTGTACTCAAATGGCCTCCACAGTCACCAGATCTCAATCCAATAGAGCACCTTTGGGATGTGGTGGAACGGGAGATTCGCATCATGGATGTGCAGCCGACAAATCTGCAGCAACTGCGTGATGCTATCATGTCAATATGGACCAAACTCTCTGAGGAATGTTTCCAGTACCTTGTTGAATCTATGCCACGAAGGATTAAGGCAGTTCTGAAGGCAAAAGGGGGTCCAACCCGGTACTAGCAAGGTGTACCTAATAAAGTGGCCAGTGAGTGTATATTTACCATACAATGAGCTAGACAATCGCATTTATAATGAGAAGCAGCCTTATGATTTTAACAGTTAGGGCATGAAGGCTCACAACTGTAATATGTTTGGGCACACTGCAGTTTTACATCATGAAATGTTTTTTTCCTAGAGAAATTACCTTTGAGGGCATGGAGGATTTCCTCATAATTACTGACAACTCGTTCCTTCAGCCTTTTATTTTCCTCTCTAAGCTTTTTTACCTCCTGCTTTAACTTCCTTCTGGAGTCCTCTTCCTCTGATTCAGAGTAACTGTAAGATTACAACACAAATGTACAGCATTGTAGCAGTTTCAACTAAGCTCACACACCAAGCAACTCCACCTATTCAACCTCAACCAACTTCAACCTATTCATCACGTAGCCAGCATACAATCTGTCCATATAACTCATTGAACAGAATTAAAATTGCATATTTGTTACCTAAAATTCAAATTTCAAAAAGGTAATAACATGGTAATGCTTACTTGCTGATCAGAAGAGCGTTTCCTTTTAACCATCAGCTCTTTTAAGCTTTCAATCATTTTGTTTGCTGCCTCCTTCTCATGGCAGCGTTCCTTTTTGCTCTTGTAATTAGACAATAAAATAATTACATTACTGTAAATAAAAATTTTAACAAATAAAACCACTGGATTGTATTGGTCAATGGCTAACAATTAGACTAGTACTAGACTTATTTAACACATTCAAATATTATGTTGCTGGTTGATTGATCCCTTTTGAAATATACCTTTTTGACTATTGCTGGTAGGTCTTGTTCTTCTCCATCAAACATTTTCTTGGGTTTTACTTTCCTTTTGGGTCCATAGGTCCAAATGTCTTCTCCTTTGACGAACTGATCCCGTTTCTCACAGAGCTCGTTGTAGTTGTCTGTCAAAAAAATTAACGTTAGTCAATGTCAGGACCTTTTCCTGACAGCGGTAATCGCTGTACTCCCTGAGAGAGCGAAGGGGCTCGGGCGTGCGGCAGGGCTAATTCAATCATCGAATTATTGGTCTTGTGAAGTTGGTTATTTTCGGTTTGTTTCGTTTTCTTTTTGCTTTTGGTTTGAGCCCCGGTTTGAGCGACCCGGTTAGATTTTTGGAGTTTATTTAGTTGGCTAATTTCTTTTTCTTTTCTTTCGTTGGGTGTGCGTGGATGAGATGAGTTGTCTTCGTGTATTTTTTAGGCGGCTCGAGGAAAAGCGGCGACCAGAAGAGTGTACGCGGCTAGTCCCTGAGGGAGAAGGGGAAACAATCAGTAGTTCCGGGACGCAGCCGGGACCGAGGAGAGCCCCCACCTCGTGAGATTGCGTGCCGGGGAGGTGGATCCCCCAGTTGGGAGGGAAGGGACACAGCGAAGGGGCAACTGTATGCGTGAGTCCCAGTGGCGGAGCCAGAGGGGTATCCGCGGTGGCCCTGATTGGCCACCCCGGGTGCCACCCTAAAATTTCATTCGCTATTACTGGCAGTTTGATGCTGATTTATATCTCATTTCACTCGTGAGCTGTGGAAATATTCTCTCTTCCTCGTCCTCGATTTGAAAAAGGCGCCGCCGGATGTCAAAAATACACGTTTCTTTCAACAAGAGGTGAAAGGTGTCAATCAGCATCAAACTTCCAGTGATAGGGAATGAAATTTTAGGGTGGCAGTCAGACCTGCGGCGAAAGCACTGTTTTGAAGTAAGTTTTAGGTTTTAGCATCGGGTTTATGTTTCCTGAACAACTTTTACGAAAGTTGAGTCGCTGTGTAGATGCATATTGGCAATTTGGCTCCTTAACAGACAGTTAATCAGATAAGAGAGATCGGTTCCCAATTCAGCCTAACACGCATATACCGTGTCGTAAGTTACAGTATACGAGTGTTTAGCTAATGTGGGGTAACTAGTACAGCTGTCACTTTACGTTCAGCAAGTTAACATTTAGCAATTTGAAATCCATTAACTCAGATTTTCGTACTTTAACTCAAAACGAACAATTGTTATTATCAATCTGTTAACGTTGCTCAAAAGATTGCCACAATTTGCAGATAGCCTGTTTGCTATCGTAAAGGTGTAAGAAATTATAGCTACTGACTGCAGAGTAGGGCTAGCCATGATCTAACTAGTAACTTAGGCTGGTAGTTGATTAAGGTACAGGTATGATAATGGGAATTTGTAATTAAGATTGAGATTGGACTAAAATGTGGGTAATTGGATGCTTAGCTGTAACCATAGACTGTCTTATTTTTGCAAGTCAGTGTAAATGGGCTGAGAAATAGAGGCTGAAAAGGGGGTTAAAGTAACATTACCATTTTGTTGCATATCTAACTAACAGGACAACAAATAAGTTGCATATGCAACAAAGCCTGTAAAATATATGTAAGCTTGAGTAACAAACAAAAATGCACTTACTACAAGTTAAATACGGGTTGTTGTTGTAGCAAGAAGAAAGCAGTCACCCTACCTGACCTCGAACCCGGGTCTACGGGGTACCAAACTGCAACTTTGACCGCAATGCCAGTTGCTGTTGAGAAACTGTTTTTGAATAAAAACAACCTTGCAGTAATTGCAGGGAACATTGTTTGTGTCTGTAATATTGGTGGGCACCAAAATTATTTTTCTTTTTCAAGTCCATTTCTGCTTGATAATATTTTGTGCAGGCATATCTTGTGTTTTCAGTCAGACAGAAAAAAACATTGTTTAACTTGGGTGGATCAGAGAGGTCTGTACAAGTTGGTCATACCTGGTATGTCCAATTTCAGTGTTTTTTTGGTAAATTTACTTCCATAAATAAACCATGCAAATTATGTGACACACGAATGCTATCTTATCTCCTTGGTGCTTGAGCTTTATTTTCTGAAAATATTTTGGATGTTCAACACTTATAGACCCAGATTATATATTCATAAAAACAGAGTGACACAAGTCTCTCCAGTATGTGAGTACAGTACAATGTGTGTGTGTGTGTGTGTGTGTGTGAGAGAGAGAGAGAGAAAGAAAGAAATTGAGCTGCAGTTCCGAGGTAGAGACACTGGCTATTCATAGTATGTTAAAGAATTTTAGTGAAGTGTGGTCCACTAGGGTTACTATCTGCCACATTGAAGAACTCCGGGTTAAGTGAATTATCACTTCTACCTCTAATCAGCAATCATAGGATTAATTCATGCTCCTTAGATGCCAGGTTAGGGTTACACACTAATTTTCTGTCATGGTCTATGGACCCCCTGAAGTAGCCTTGGCCACCCCCTGGCCACCCCATGTATAAAACTTTAGTTCCACCAGTGAACCTGAGGGAACCTGTTCCCTTAAAATTCCCTTAAAGACCCAGAGCTTTCTTTAGTTTTTTGACATTTTTACCTTAATTTGATTTCAGACAACTTTTTGGTGTGTAGGATTTTACCTAATAACAAAGCTAAGAGGTAAAACTATAGAAAATAAATGAATTAATCTTTAAAAAGTTCAAGGAATGCCATAAGTTTTACGAAATTAATATAAAGGCCTATAACCTTAAAAAAAGCTTTTAAAGCCTGTTTTTATTGGTCAAGAAATTAGTGTGCAAGCAGCAAGAAACCTATTAATTCCAACAAATTGCTGAAAATGCACATTAATTCCTGTTAATTCCTATAAATTCCCCTGTAAATTTTCCCACTTTGAAAATTACTGGAATTTTGCAAACGTACTTACAACTATCTGCTCAGCTTTCATCGTTAAAGTGAGTGTCTTGTTCTGAAATCAAGACTAAAACAATATGGACCATACGGATCTGGGCAGGTGGTTTTCCAGGCTCTCCTCTATTTTGATGTATAATTTATGCATGTAGAGCCAGAATTTGCGGAAATATGGTAGTTCCCTGCGGGCAGCCACACTAATAATAACAAAGGACAATATAAAGCGTGGTTGTCCGAAGCGCCTAACTTACCACCCATTTTAAGAGATACGTCGGGGGCGCGCAAGTCTGAATCCCCTAAATTGAAAAAAAAGCTTAAATATGTCGTGCAGCGTCCTTAAGTCTGTACTGGCCCCTCTATTACTATGTAAACTCCCCATTATGACACATTGCAGTAAACAATTCAGTAAACCGAGCTGCTGGGAAACTCGGGAAATCACCTGACAGTCCCGTCTTTTAGTGTTTAATGAACTCTTCTGTCTGAACTCGAGTCTCAAGAGGACTCGTGTCACGAGTCATGTGAAATCATTTCTTTCGTTTATAGATAGCTCATGCAAATCGTCGCACTCTTGTTTCCAGTATATTTCCAATATTACGCAGTAATTCGGAGGAAACAAACGCTTGAAAAAACTTTCCGATTAAAATGAGAAACTAAATGCCTGAGTGAATCTTACGAGACGGAATGACACTTTCCTCCAATATACACAAAACATTATTGTGTAAGACAGCGATAAGTAACGTGTTCATACAATGTATACCATTCAAAATACAAAACTAGCCCTGACCTTCAGAAGGTTCTCTTTGAGTTTCAGGAAAACTAATGCGTTTAATGATCTTCTACGTCGTATCCGGGATGCTCAGAAGACAGCCCACGTCTTAGAACGTAGACGGGGGGAGTGTGACGGTGACTGTTCCTTCCTCGTTGGAACCGATAGTATCCCGTCGCTGCTCAGTAAATTGGTCCAAACTTTTCGATGCATTCCAGCTGATCTCGGGGGCTCGTTTACCGGTGCCCGAACAGCTGACCACAGCGTCCTTTTCCTGTGAATTGACACCACTGGGAACTGCCTGAATTGCAGCCTTCGCACCAGATATTCCTTGGGGGAAACAATGCCCATGAATTTTAAATCAGACACCGAATGATTGGCCTCAGAAAAGTGTCGCGCAACTGGTGATTTAGGATCCTTTCTATTGATAGCGCTGCGGTGCTCATTAATCCGGATCCTGAGCTGCCTGCGCGTGCACCCCGTGTACTGTAAACTGTAAACTGATTTAAAATTCATGGGCATTGATAGAGTATTTTCCACCCGAAGGAGGAGCTGTACAGCACAGGCTCTTCTACAATGTGAAGCGCGGTGGATATTTTATTTAAAAACTCTGCAGCCCAATGGCTTAAATGATGACTTTGAGTTAACATGTTTCCTATAGACTTAACATGTAATGTATATTTGCATACCTGTTGACACCATTAGTTTATTTGGCATTCTAACTGTCATATTCCTATGAATATTCCATGTCTGCATTCTTTATAGTTTCCATCACCGTATGTAATTTATTTTCTTCATCATCTTTATTCCAATGTACTTTAATTAACTTCCCACCTCACATTGTATGTCTATGTATGTATGTTACAGTGCCTTTTAAGAAAATGCCTACCGCACTTCCACCTACCTGGGCTAATTGATTGACAGGTCTACCGTCAACTAGACGCGGTCTATTTAAGGGCGCTTCCCCTCTTTGAATGTTTGCACTGATGATGGTCTGAATGGGACCGAAAACGTTTTGCTCTTTTCACTTTTTTGATGCATTAAAATTGCTATTTACTCTTCTGTATCGGCAATCTTGGTGTGCGAGTTCTCTTGATTGAAGGACACACAAATTAATATGACATATCTAAGTGCATAAAATACCTCAAACAGTAAGGCAGGTTTGCCTTTGTACAGATCCAATAGGATAGACATTGAAGGAACAAACGTAGCAGGCTTCATCCGCCAGAGTCACATTTAGGAGCTTAATTGACATTGAGTTCACAGACGCTTTGAAATTTAGCTTGCCAACTTGTGGATGTAGGATTTTGGCTCCAAAACGCTTACTGAAAGTTGCCAGATTTTCCAAAGATTCATTCATGAGTCGTTGCCATGTTACTTGTAAAACTCCATCCAACTCAAAAAGCATACATGAGAAGGATGCGTCTTGATAGAAACCAGAAACACTTGTACCTTCAGATGTGACTTTTGCTGAGAGCCAGTGGTGGAACTAGAGTTTTATACATGGGGTGGCCAGGGGGCAGTCGCGTAGCTACGGGTGGGCCTGGGCTCATCCACCTGTCAGTCAGGCCCATCCAGTCAGTTGCCTCACAAGGTAGCCTAATGAGTGAATTCTGTTTCAATTATCACAATACTTGACCTATAGAAATAAATCGTATTGTTTCTTGATTCTTGATTCTGCCATATAATGATGAAGATAAGTTAGTTTTGTGAGTAGTAGTGCCGTAGCACATTTCGCAGTCAGATTGCGAACAGCCCCTTGCCCCTCCCCCCAACCCCCTCCTTCACACCGAGCACATTTCACAGAGGGACACAGAAGTTTAGCTAGGTAGGTTAAACTAAAATGAAACAGAGCAACTTACTAAAGTTTGTGTCAAAAAGATATCGTGGGCAGGAGGAAGAGAATTCAGATGTTCAGGAGCCATCAATCTCGAGTAGTAAGGAGCTGAACAGCTCTGCTAACGTTTAATTCAGCCATTTCCCCATCACCAGCAGTGTTCGATTCTCCAACGTCTACCTCCCCTACACGCCAGTGTACAGGTACATACAGCCATGTCTTAGGCTAATTAATACATACAAATGCGCAATAATGAAAATTAATGACTCGTAATTTACTATAGTAGTGTTATGTGCATTCATTGTTTCAGACTCGGCTAAGCCTAGGGCCAGCACTGAGGACGGAACAGCCCCATCCGACTTGTCCACCATTGATGACCCTGCTACCCAGCCCAAACTCAGTTCATTTCCAGTCACCACTATAGCAGGCAAAGGAAGAAGTTTTAATATCCGGTGGTATGAAAAGTTCCCTTGGCTAGAGTACAGTACTTCGAGAGACGCTGTGTTTTGTAAGCCATGTCGCCATTTCCCTGAAGCAGCCACCGAGAGCCGATTTATAAAAACTGGCTTCAGAGACTGGAAGCATCTCTCCCAGTGTTGTTAAACACGAGGGTAGCAGGGCACATGCTACAGCGCTGGGCAGGTCTGAAGCATACAGACAAAGCCATCAACCAGGATGGGGAAATATAATTAACCAGCTGCACAAAGATGCTGTCAACAGTTCGTTTGTGGAAAGGAACAGAGAACACATTAAAGTTGTAATAGACCTCGTTTTATTCTGTGCAAAACAAGACATTCCCTTGCGTGGGCATCGTGAAAACGAAGAGGCACTGAACAAAGGCAACTTCTTGGAATTAGTTAACTGATCTCCAGCTATCACCCAGAAATAAAAAGGTGACTGGACGAATCGCCTAGAAACGTGAAACTCACTAGCCCTGATATCCAGAATGAAATACTGAAAATCGCAGCATTATTAATTATCTGCAAAATAAAGGGGGATTTGCACGATGAGACAGACACATACTATGCAATTTTAGCAGACGAATGTAAAGACTTATCAAAAAAAGAGCTTGTGGCAGTCTATATCCGATACATACATAAAGGCCTGTTGAAGGAAAGGGCTGCGGGGTTTGTAGAGACAGGGGACATGAGCGCAAGTGCTATATCAGCAAAGATCCTGGAAGTATTGGAGCCGTTGCAGCTGAATCCAGCTTTGTGCGTTGGATTTGGGTTCAATGGGGCATCGGTTATGTCCGGCAATAAAGAAGGGGTACATGTGATTTTAAAGAAAACCTTTCCTTACACAGTATATGTATATTGTAATTCCCACCGCCCTAACCTCATCCTGTGCACAGCATCAAAGGTGTCCCCTAGCATATCAACATTTTTTGATGTCATTAACAACTTGCATAGTTTCATGATGGGGTCACATAGGCATGCTAGATTTATGGAAATCCAGCAACAGCTGCGGCCAGGGAAAACGATTTTGGAGCTAGAGAGGTCCTGTGATGTCCGATGGAGCTCGTGGTCAAGTGCAGTGAGTAAAGTGCTGACACTTTTGGGTCCTATATTGGAGACTCTTGCTGAATTTTCTGAAAGCTCAGGCCAGACAAAACTTGAGGCCGACTCACTACTGCAACAAATGCAAACGAAAAAATTTCTGTTTCTACTTGTAACGTTCAACAAGTTGTTTGAAATGAGTGACTATGCCACTAAGGGCTTGCAGTCTGCCACTATATCAGTAACAGATTGCATTGATCTAATCAAAGGGCTTAAGGAGAGCTACACTACATTCAGGAATAAAGAAAATGACCTGGATAAAGTAATGGCACTGACGGATGATTTGATGAAAAGGCATGACATTGTGAATTGGGACGTCACTGGGGCCCGAAAGAGGAAGTTGCCAGCTAAGTTGGGCGATACGCTGATCGAGTCTACCATGGGCAAAGCATCACCTGTCAAGGACAACTCTGACCTGAAACAATTGTGGAATGATATACTAGACAAGCAGATCATGGAACTGAACACCCGTTTTTAAGGCTGACACGTACGGGTTAATGAGAGCTGCCGCTGCTTGCTTGCCTCAGTCGAACACCTTCGGCGAAAAGACTTTATTACAGCCTGCTGGTGTACACTTTAACATCGCTGTTGAGGATTCTGAACATGAGGTGTTTGTTCAGCAGCTGAAGAGAAAAGTAGCAAATGGCAGGGCATTTCCATCACTTGTGGAGGTGCTCGATGCATGCCCACGCGATATCTTTCCAAGAATGAACTGTCTCCTACGGGCCCTCATCACAATACCCATAACAAGCTGTACTGTCGAACGATTGTTTTCAGCTGTAAATTGGATAAAAACTGGTATCAGAGCAACAATGTTGACACATAGACTGAACTCTTTGTCCCTGCTCTCCTTTGAAAGAGAATTGACTGAATCGTTGGACTATAACGAAATCATTGCAGTGTTCAACTCTAAGCCCCGTTGTCTCCTGTTATAATCATCAAAAGTAAGCCAATCTATATTTTCCTACTATGCAGTTGCCTAGTCACTGTTATTTCATGTGGTTTATGTGGCCGCTGAGCCAGACTATGACCAAGCATTGTTTTTACATACTGTCCACTACTGTACTATCCACTACTGTCCTGCTGATTTGATGATGGTGTTGTGTTGCGTCTGTCAGATGCGCATGTGTGTGTGTGTGGTGTGGCCGCCATGCCAATGCTGTTCTTATCATTGTGTTCTTAACACTGCTTATGATGACATACAGGCTTATGATTAAACGGTGGTGTATTCAAGCAGGTGTAGTTGTGTTGGCCTACTTTGATAACAGATGCATTTTAGGCTAGGCCCACTTGATTTTCTCTGGGCCCACCTACATTGTGATTCCTGCCTACGCTAGTGCCAGGGGGTGGCCAAGGCTACTTCAGGGGGTCCATAGACCATGACAGAAAATTAGTGTGTAACCCTAACCTGGCATCTAAGGAGCATGAATTAATCCTATGATTGCTGATTAGAGGTAGAAGTGATAATTCACTTAACCCGGAGTTCTTCAATGTGGCAGATAGTAACCCTAGTGGACCACACTTCACTAAAATTCTTTAACATACTATGAATAGCCAGTGTCTCTACCTCGGAACTGCAGCTCAATTTCTTTCTCTCTCTCTCTCACACACACACACACACACACACACACACACACACACACACACACACACACACACACACACACACATTGTACTGTACTCACATACTGGAGAGACTTGTGTCACTCTGTTTTTATGAATATATAATCTGGGTCTATAAGTGTTGAACATCCAAAATATTTTCAGAAAATAAAGCTCAAGCACCAAGGAGATAAGATAGCATTCGTGTGTGACATAATTTGCATGGTTTATTTATGGAAGTAAATTTACCAAAAAAACACTGAAATTGGACATACCAGGTATGACCAACTTGTACAGACCTCTCTGATCCACCCAAGTTAAACAATGTTTTTTTCTGTCTGACTGAAAACACAAGATATGCCTGCACAAAATATTATCAAGCAGAAATGGACTTGAAAAAGAAAAATAATTTTGGTGCCCACCAATATTACAAACTCAAACAATGTTCCCTGCAATTACTGCAACGTTGTTTTTATTCAAAAACGTATAATAAAAACATATAATTTCTCAACAACAACTGGCATTGCAGTCAAAGTTGCAGTTTGGTACCCCGTAGACCCGGGTTCAAGGCCAGGTGGGGTCACTGCTCTCCTCCTTCGCTACAACAACCTGTATTTAACATATAGTTAGAAATATATAAGCCACAGATTTGACATCAGCGTACTAAACTAGATGCCTAAGATCCTATAAAATCAATCAGTCCTTACTTTGGTAATTGTGATGGATAAGCTCCTAACCTGGGCCTGATAGGCTGAGAGTCTCCCTCCACACTGTTTAACACTTCTTCAAACAAAAGAGTAATCCACAGAGTCTGATGTAATTGGTTTATTGTATATATTCAAATGATATACAGCAAACCGGGCTGGTCCGCGCAGAGCAACACACACATTCACTCTGACAAAACCTCTGAAAACACTTCTCTTTTTATGCTTTTTTCCTTATTGTGAAATTTTAACTCAAAAAACCCCTCCTTCGATTTCCTAACACATTTCCTGTACAGTATTGTTTTCGAGTCTGGCCTGGTCCCCACTTCACCTTTTTGCCTTTTCTGTACACTATTGTTGCTAAGCGCGCACCTGTCTGATACACACAAAAAACAACTGTCCTGCCTTGGCCGTACACCATTACCTCTGGGGCCGCACATACCTAGTGTATAAAAATAGTTGATTACTTGCTATCAAAAAGTTGATTACTTGCTCTATCCTGTCTGATAACTACTCGGCAATGCTTGCCAGGGTAGCCCATGTATAAATATAACTGATTACTTGCTTTGGCTTGATTGTCTTTTACTGGCATTACTTCCACAAGTCACACCCCTTCATTAAAAAAGACACTCGACAGCATCAGGGAGATTTGACACTAGGCAGTCTGCATATAACACTAAACAAAGAACCTTAATATTTGCGACCCCCTCCTCACAGAGTCCAAATATTTTTATTTTAAGCTCAAGGTCTATCCTCTGGTCAATGTCCAAACACTGTCTAACTCCAATTATCAGCCCCAAAAACAGGCCATACTTTGTAACTTGCGGCATACAGTTCTCTCACAGCTGCAAACCCCTCTCACAATCTCCTGTACTCTTCTGACCTTTCCTTTAAGTTTTTACTCACATGCATACAAAGTACAATAGGGTATATATATATATACACTGCTCAAAAAAATTAAGGGAACACTCAATCATCACAGTATAACACCCAGTCAATTAAACTTCTGGGATACCGACCTGCCCAGTTAGGAAGCATAAGCGATTTTGAATCAAATTCACCTGCTTTGGTGCAAATGAAAGCGACAACAGGTGGACAGGAGAGGCAACGGCAAGACAATCCCCAAAAAGGGAATGGTTTTTCAGGTGGTGGCCACAGACCTTTCTCTCTCCTGATCCTTCCTGAGTGATTTTTCTCAAGTTTTGCATTTTGTTGGTGCTCTTGTCACTCCTGGTAGCATGAGGCGGTACCTGCAGCCCATTCAGGTTACACAGGTAGTCCAGCTCCTCCAGGAAGGCACATCCATACATGCCGTCGCAAGAAGGTTTGCTGTATCTCCCAGCACAGTCTCCAGAGTGTGGAGGAGATACCAGGAAACGGGCCATTACACGAGGAGAGCTGGACAGGGCTGTAGAAGGGCAACAACCCAGCAGCAGGAGCGGTATCTGCTCGTTTGTGCGAGGAGGAACAGGAGGAGCACTGCCAGAGCCCTACAAAAAATTACTTCCAGCGGGCTACTCATGTGCATGTTTCTAACCAAACTGTCAGAAACAGACTCCATGAGGGTGGCCCGACGTCCTCTAGTGGGACCTGTGCTCACAGCCCAGCACCGTGCAGCTTGATTGGCATTTGCCAGAGAACACCAGAATTGGCAGCTTTGCCATTGGCACCCCGTTCTCTTCACAGATGAGAGCAGGTTCACACTGAGCACATGCGACAGACGTGAAAGAGTCTGGAGACGCCGTGGCGAACGTTACGCTGCCTGCAACATCATCCAGCATGACCAGTTTGGTGGTAGGTCAGAGATGGTCTGGGGAGGCATATCCTTGGAGGGTTGCACAAACCTCCACGTACTAGCCAACGGTACCCTGACTGCTGTTAGGTACTGGGATGAAATCCTCAGACCCATTGTCAGACCTTACGCTGGTGCAATGGGCCCTGGGTTCCTCCTGGTGCAGGACAATGCCCGGCCTCATGTGGCCAGAGTGTGTAGGCAGTTCCTGGATGACGGAGGCATTGATTACATTGACTGGCCCTCACGTTCCCCAGACCTGAATCCAATTGAGAACCTTTGGGACATTATGTATCGGCGCATCCGACGCCACCAAGTAGCGCCACAGACTGTCCAGGAGCTCACTGATGCCCTGGCCCAGGTCTGGGAGGAGATCCCCCAGGACACCAACCGCCGTCTCATTAGGAGCATGCCCAGACGTTGTTGGGAGTGCATACAGGCACATGGGGGCCATACACACTACTGAGCCACATTATGAGTTGCTGTGATGAAATTTACGCAAGTTGGATCAGCCTGTGATTTTCATTTTTCACTTTGATTTTTGGTGTGATTTTGAATCCAGTCCTCAATGGGTTGATGAGTTTGGTTTCCATTGACCATTCTTACATCATTTTGTTCTCAACAAATTACACAATGTATATCAATGAAGATTTTCGACTTGAATATTTTGTTCATCGAGATCCACTGTGTGATTTAAGTGTTCCCTTAATTTTTTTGAGCAGTGTATTATTTATTTAAGGCTAACATATTAAATCGTCTGGTTTCCTTATACACTTCCAGACCTCCACATGCATAGTAAAGATAAAGTAAATGGCTGATATATCAATAACTTCAGTTAATTTGTCAATAACTGTGGTTAAAATCAAAAACTAACATCTATTAGCAATGCTTATGACGTTTACTGGCAATAATTTATCTCCACCATGTAACAAGCTCAATCGTACCATGTCAAGCTCCGCTTTCCTCTGGTGGGGTGAAAGTGGTATTTTAAATCACATATGAGGAAACATGAATGTATCTCCACCACATCACTCATTCACTCCCCAAGCAATCTCCCCCCTCTGCATACACTTCTATTGCTTTCCCCTAGCTCCTCCTGTTATACACAAAACATCATTGCTAATTAAGATGAAGACTTTTTCACAGTGGTCAGAGGCAAGGGGAGGGGGGTATCAGGCATATCCAAGACACCAGGAGAAGTTAAGGTCAGGTGAAGATCTACACCTGCACCAAGAGATAACTATCCATTTTAACCTAGAATAACCCTAACCTAAAGTAACCCACTGACAATGCTTGCTTATGGAACTCAGACTCCTCCCTTAGAGTCACCCCATCTTCTCCGTACACTATCATTGCTTCTTTATCTTACTCTCATGGTCACACTGTTATTCTCCTGTTATCTCTCCCTCCTCTAGCATGCCTCTGTGGTACACCAGCACATTTCTTAAAAAATATATCCCACTTTAATTCCAGGGTTCACACACCTTAGAAGAAAAATAATTACCTGCTTTAGCCTAACTGACATCTACTAGCAAAGCTTATGATGTACATATGGGGTATACAATTAGTCAAAAATTTTGGCTGCATACACAAAAGGCTTACCATACATTTACTGGGGTTGAGTTCTGAGGAAAGTTTGTGCCTCCACTGGTGTCTGAAATTTATGCGGCACTTCGGACCCATCTGGCATGCGAGTCACCATTAATATGGCTGGAAACCGCATTTGGAATTTGATGTTCCTGCTGATCAGCTCTTGACATACCTTGTTGAATGCACAGCATGTTTTCCGGACACCAGCAGATAGGTCTTAATGGATAAAGAATGGTTGACCCTCATAATCCAGTCTGGACTTTGCCTTCACAGCAGACAGGATCCATAATTTGTCCCGTGAACGGTGGAGCTTGATTATCACCCAGCTAGCACACAACAAAACAGCAATGTAATTTATTCAGACTTTTTGGTCGGTTTCAGACTTACCTGCTGGCGACGTAATGGCTACATCACTCGATGGTAATTTCATTACCCGATCTTTTAAGTCCGATCTTACCAACTCATAACGTTGTGGTTACGTTTCCCAATGGTAACTTGTTAATGACACCCCGTTGGTCACCATCTTACCACCTGGCAACTATAGCCCTATTCAACTGCAGAAATTGTGAACCTCGCAGCACTTTTCTAAACTCTCCTTCAGAGATATTATTTTTTTAATGGAGAATTAACATTTATAAAATGATCAATGTTTGAAAAAGATGTTGTATAAATTTGTATACGAATAAATTACAGCCTATTAATGAATAATAGCCTGCATTATTTTAAGAAGTATAATTTACCACTTTGTTATTGCATGGTAATTTTCTGAAGTTGTGGTGTAAATGTCTATATACAAACCTCTGGATATTTAGTCAGTTTTCATAAATAAAATAATAAACCAGAGCATGTGAATTCACCACTGATCCGAACCCTCACAGCGCACCTTCAGGTCAGAGATCTTGATACATGACAATATAATGACTAGTTACCATTAGGTACCATAGTTCAAAACCATGGTAGTATTAGGGTGTAACATAAACATAGTAACTATGAAGTACCATATTAAAACCATGGTGGCATCAAGGGTAAGAGCATAACAACCATATTACCTATTAAGTACCATAGTAAAAACATGGTAGTATCACAGTTTAACATCTAACAGTTACTATCATGGTTTTACTATGGTGCATTATGGTATTATTGTTCTGAGAATGACAATCATTGAGTATGGTTAATATATTTATATGAATTAGACAGTAACTTCAAGCTGGGAGCTCAATTATCAATATGTCTTAGACCTCAAATGTATGGCAATAGATCTGGAGGATGTAATAGGGAATTTTCTCATCTGCAGAGATGTATATGCTCTATTAGGAAAAGCAGTATTTCTGTTCACACCAAACACCACATACACTAATTGGACTTTAACAAATAATTTACTTCACTGAACTTTGAATATCATTTAGTCTTTCATTCTTTACTTGCAACAAAGTACAAAGGCAATCAGTGGATGATGTGCAACATTATTTACATAAGTGAACATTTTTTGTATTGCAGGCCAAAGCTTTCACTGTAGAATCACACACAATGCAAATATGTGCTCCAGTTATTATGAAAGTGGTAAATGCGATCAAAAGGTGAGTGTTCTAAGAGAGTTACATTTCAGGAGACATGACATCACAGAATAGACAACCATAGCTCTTCCTTAGTGAACCTAATTGTCATACATTGGGAAAGAATGACATCAAAATCTCCCAGTTAAGGCAACTACAGCAATTGCAGAAAAGACACCATGCATGTTATGAAGATCTGCTGTCACCGTGACTTATGCGAGCCCCCCACTGAAGCAGCACAGCTGGCAGTGGATGCCTCTAGGCCTGCGCAGCACTCCGTCCAGGCCCTCAGCCTCTCCAGCCTCCTCGCCATGAATTTCTCCTGCAAGCTTTCCACATCTTCCAGCAAGAGTGCTCTCCCCTTGCTGCTCAGAGAGAAAACCAGGTAAAAGCATGAGAGATACCAATGATAATTTGCAGCCAATTCTAGATATGGTGTTCATTCTTTGCATTCTAATACAAGTTCATTTGCCATAGGTTTACTATCTGCACCAATGACATCTGGTCCCTGTTTCAACAACTTGACTAAAGGAGAGAGTATACAAACAAGTGAGTAATTCTATTAGCTTGCTCCATTAATACATTACTCAAACATGAAATACATGTAGCCCGGATGAGAAAACTATATCACCCCAAAATTCTGTTTATTTACAAGCAGTCATGTTTAAGTTTTGTAACAGTTCATTTATCTTGAGTATTTAAAAGTTGAAATTCATTAACATTAATTAATGATGTGTTTGAATTAATATTCGAAATAGTCCGTGATATATTTTAGTTATAAACCGATTTTCCTCATTTTAAATGTTAATTGGGTTAAGCTATGTCACTCAGAATTAGTCCTACTGTGATTGGGCAGTGGGAGGGACATAGGATGAATGGGGAAGGGGGGGGCGCTGGAGAGACCGCGAAGAGGGAGAGTTGCTGGAAAGTTCACGGTGGGAGAGAGAAACACAAAAACCGCTAATTTAGGCACTGTTTGCTCACTCTGATTAATTTATTTGGTCAGAGAGATATCTTGATTAACGATATAGAGGTGAGTTTTAGGCAGTGGCTATAAGTAGCGAGGAAGTGTGGCGAAAGCGTGGGAGCTAGTATAGTCATTAGCTCTCCTAGCTTAATGTGTAATTACCGTTAAGATTAGCCTCAGCGCTAGCTAGCTAGCTAGCGTCAGCGCATCACCGAAGTGTGTGCGAGATTTCAACCCGAAGCAAGGACAGGTAGACCCCTGCGTGACCGGGAAAGCCGTGTGGTTCCCCTGTTGAAGTTTCGCGGTAGGAAAGTGGACCAACGCTCACCTGCGACCAGAAGAAAGCAGCCCGTCTTCCCCACTGTTTCCCACCTCCACGGAGCTAAATCATCCTTCTCGCTGAAGCTGTAAGTTTTCACTGTGTTTTGCTCCTGTGAGTGAAGCGGCAGTTCTGTTTTGCCTCACCGCACCCCAGCTTCGTACAGGCCTGCAACATTTGTTATTTTGAGCGTGTGTTTGGTGTGTGTGGGCCCACAGTTTAAGTGTGTATGTATTTCAGGTATGGGTGTAAGTGTATTTTGAACTGTTGTTTATAATACGTTAGCCAAGGATTGGATAGCTGGTTAATTAATACTCATATTGTTCATAGGAGTGTAGGATACAGTACTTTACAGTACAGTGCAGTATTTCCAGTTTATGCTTTCACAGGTTTTACCTTTGTGTTTCATTTCATATTCATGTTTAGTACTGTGTTGCAACCAAAACAGAAACTGACTATATAGAAATTAATCTGAACAAAACTAATCTTGTTTAAATAAAAAATATATACATTTTGCATTCTAGCACAGTGTCTGGTTGTAGTTATTAATAGGCTAAAAAAAAAAGACTGGTCTTACCAATCGTAGGCTCCGAGTGAAAGTAACACTTTAACTCTAGATAAAATCACGAACCCAAGCGCCCTATTTTCCCAGTTTTATTCAATACAAGGTGTATATAATACAGACGGGGGTGGGGCGCTACATACATATGTAATTGCTTTCCTCTTGGAGTGTTCACTTACCCTTGACAGAGGCTGAAAGAAGCTGTGTGGCATTGAGTTGCAGCGCCATCTTTGAATAAGGTAACTCAGTGTACTGGCTAAACATAAAGCAGTGATCACACACAGACATCAACATAGAGGTTCATTCACTACGTTGTGCTACATGAATCAGAATCTCCCTTAAGAAGACTGCAGGTATATGCACTGATACAAACACAGAAGGATTCCTGAGGTCAAAGGTTACTTTGGCATTATTAGTATAAATTATTTTCGATGTCCAAGACAGTATAGCACTTTGAAATACCTTTTGTGAGGCAGGGAGGAACTGATTGAAATCGACTTGCTTGAATACCTGTCCTACAGAAGAGACATGATACATGAGGGCCCTTACACACATGGCAATCCTTCAGAAAACATGAATGGACAATCATCCACATACATAGAATGAGGATGGGAAAAGGAGCAAAGTCATAAGAAATACAGTAGACTACAGAAAATCTATTTGATCATTTGAAAAAGTATGCTGGAGATACCTACATCATACACAGGACAGAATGCATGTGAACATTATACTAGTTACATCAACAGTCCATGAGTGGAATACAAATATTGTACAAATGTGTAACATATTCCCTGTACTTCTTATAAACACACAGCATGAGATTATACAACACTTATGGCACAAAACTACAGGCCTACAATGTAGATTTCCCTATGTAAAATACATAGCAATGCAATCATGTAAATAAAATCTTCTGAACAACAACGGTCACATCATAGGCATCTTACAGTTACAATGCAACTTTCTGTAGCATCCTGAACAGTTACTATAACTAAATTCACTGGTTCACCCTACTCACTTCTCTGATAACGTTAGTTATGCTTATTATACATTAGACCACTCACTATATTTCATGGCTCCTTTCGTATTGGGAACAGAAGCGTAACTAATTCAACACACCAAAAAGCTGGCATGCAACTGGCTTAACAACACCACTGAACAATTAACACCAACCTTTTGATCGAGCGAGCCAGAGACTGAGCGCATGGGCTGTTTCGTGGATGGTTTAGCTATTCATGGTGGTTTTCAGTGAGACAGAGGCCATGTCCACACGTACACGGGTATTTTTGAAAACGGGTTTTCCCTCCTTCGTTCTTAAAAAAATCTCTGTCCACACGAAAACGCAAACACGCGCTGTCAAGAGCATGCCAAACAGGCGACGATATAACCCTAACCGTAAAGCCATGTTGGCCAATCAGAAGCCTGAAAAAAGGTTACTACGGCACACACTCTGACGTCACAAGTCAAAACTCCTGTCTACACGTGAACACTGAAAACGGAGTTTCTGAAAATCTTCACCCTGAAAGGCGTTTTGCAAAAGATCCGTTTTCAGTGACCTAAAACGCCATTTGCGTGTGGACAAAAGGCCAAAACGCATAGAAAAAGCTACGTTTTTAAAAATACCTGTGTACGTGTGGACAGGGCCACAGACAGAGAGACTACCGTAAGAATTTGACATTTTATTAACATTAGTTTTATAATAGTATTTAGTAGTTTAATATATTATATAGTGTAGTAGTTTTTGATACAGTATTTCAGTTCCCCTTTATCCTCCTTGATTAACAATAAAACATGTCATTCACAGAGTAGTAGACACCAATCGCGTAGAGTAAATTATTATGCTGGCGAAACAGTGCAGATTGTCTGTAGTTTGTGTGCTTGAGAAAGGTACGTGAGATTGTTTAATTAACAAGAATGGCATTTATCGATTTAAATTACCTTAAATGCTCATGACACATCACAGTTTTTGTGAGGCATGTGTATGATTGGCCATCAACCAGGTGGAAGGCGGGACTTTTCTTGATGTACTCGCTGGTTCAAATCAGCGCGGGAGTCGGGACTCGGGAGTGACTGACTTCAAAAATTTAAGTACACGTTTTGATATAGCCAAGAAACAGCCGTTCTATATGTGTAATTGGTTGTTAGCATGTGAGTTAGTCTACACTATTGCTCTTGCTAGCAAGCAAAGTTATCTAGCTATCTGCCCATCTCTCAAGGTAGCTAGCTAGATAGCTAACCTATCTAGCTAGCTAACGTGAACTAGCTTGATAATGAACTACAAAGCTCAAAAGGCAGCTACCTAGTTAAATGTAAATCATTATTGTAAAAAAAGGCTTGTAGGGATAGGATCTTTTCATTATTTAGTTGGTGTGTGTTGATTTGTATTTGAATTTCTTCAAATAAAAAAAGATGACGTGAGAATATGGTGTTTGTCCTTCTTTGCAGTTTATCCTCTGAATATGGTGTTCATATGGTTAGTTCATGGTTTAGCTCCTGTATTGTATTTGTACTAACTTCACATCTTGCAGTGCTTTTGGTAGTTTGTCAGTTTCATTGTCGAAAAAGAGTCAAGTCATCACTCACTATAAAACAAAGATAATGTGTTTCAAAGCCCAAACTAAGAACGATATAATCCAGGTAACAAATGTGTTGCAATGCATGCTGGGTAGCACTGAGGGTAAAAATGAATAAGACGAGCCATTCAAGGTTTTAGGCTATTAGTGGTGTTCAAAACGATTCTTTTTAGTGATTCGGTTCCTTTCGTTCAGTTCAATAAAATGATTCAAATCTTTGACTCACTGATTTGTTCATTTCCATATCCGGGTGGGCGGCATACACGAATCTGTAAATCTAGTTTTTTTACTGTACATTGTTCCAAACATCATGTCCATTATTAGCCTGCTCTGCGGCAAAACAGCACGTGTGAAACCAAATGTCAATGAAATTATGATTAATTAAATCGTAATATTCATTAGGTGAAACTGCACCATGCTATTCAAACAATCATGCAGCAGCAAAAGGTAATAGAACCCCACATTTTAATGCGTATTATAGCCTAAGTACATGTCATTTGCTAAAACTAAAAAAGCACAGAGGGAAAAAGAGCCACGCTTATATCTGAAGCAAATATCTTCGTTTTACAAGTTTTGAACTAACCCAGCCCAAACATTTTAATATCCTTGTAGGCCTAGTCAGCGATGTCGTATTTTTATTTGTTGTTTATGTAGACATAGTACGCTACAAACGTGATGCATATGCTTATGCATCACATTTCTGTTTTGTTTTGCAGCCTACTATATTGATTTGTCAGTATTTATTAATAAGGACTTCATGAGCTCCCGAGTGCCTCAGTTGGTAAAAGCACTCGTCCCGAGTGTAGACTGAACGCTACGGCCCGGGTTCGATCCCGGCCGTGTCACTAGCCGACAGCGACCGGGAGCCCACAGGCAGAACACATTGGCTTCGGGTTGGATTCACATGATAGGGGTGGGTACGTCGGCTTCCCTCTATCAGTGAAATGTTCCCCGTGCCACTGGCTGCAACGCAAGCCCAAAGCATGATCGATCCACTCCTGTGCTTAACAGTTGGAGAGGTGTTCTTTTCATGAAATTCTGCACCCTTTTTTCTCCAAACATACCTTTGCTCATTGCGGCCAAAAAGTTCTATTTTAACTTCATCAGTCCACAGGACTTGTTTCCAAAATGCATCAGGCTTTTTTAGATGTTCCTTTGCAAACTTCTGACATTGAATTTTGTGGTGAGGACGCAGGAAAGGTTTTCTTCTGATGACTCTTCCATGAAGGTCATATTTGTGTTGGTGTTGCTGCACAGTAGAACAGTGCACCACCACTCCAGAGTCTGCTAAATCTTCCTGAAGGTCTTTTGCAGTCAATCTTGGGTTTTGATTTGCCTTTCTAGCAATACTGTGAGCAGTTCTCTCGGAAAGTTTTCTTGGTCTTCCAGACCTCAACTTGACCTCCACCATTCCTGTTAACTGCCATTTCTTAATTACATTACATTACTTATACCCTTTTCCTTCATTGTTGGGACAAGGCTTGAGGAGTCAGAATATTTATAAAGCTTTGAAATTTGCATCACCTGGCCTTTCATAACAATGATTGTGAACAAGCCTAGGCTAATTAAGGTCTGAGACCTTAAAAGTTATCTGAGAGCTCAAATCTCTTGGGGTGCCCAAACTTTTGCATGGTGCTCCTTTCCTTTTTCACTCTAAAATTGTAATGGGACTTAAAATGTTGAAAAGAATATTTAATCTTTCAGTTGATGCCTTTTTGGAGATCAGTTCAATACTTTATTCACAGTAACAGAAATTTTGACCAGGGGTGCCCAAACTTTTGCATGCTATTTGTACAACAGTGGCATCCTCCTCTCTTTCAATGAGGCGAGATGATCTATGACACAATCATAGAACTGATCTCTGGACTTGAGTGTCTGAATGACCGAAAACTCCATAGATATTTTGCATAGATTAGAACACCTCTCCTGACCACAAGTGTTCCAGAGATATGTTTTAACCCTCTTTAAGCAGGAGAAGGACCTTTCTGCTGAAGTGCTGGTGACTGGTATTGTAAGAAGGAGCTGACAAAGTCTGCTTACTTCTGGCAGTGTTGTCAACAGGTCGTCTTTTATAATGCATTGCAATAAATCACCTGGTGGCTTGTGGAAAGAGGCATCATCATAAATGACCTGCAGTTCATTTCGCAGCCTCTGCTGATCAAAGAACGGATACGTCTGAAACAGTTAGCCCAGTTCACTATCAGGAAACCCATCCCGTTTTGCAAAGTTGCTGAACGACCCATGGTCAAGGACATGGAAAATGCTCAGACTTTTCATGTCGGCAAATCTGTGTGTTAGGTGGACTGAGACACTGTCGAAGATTTGAAGGTAGAGGTGGCGATACGAATCAACAGGGGGCGTGTCACTCCCATCACCACTTTGGCCTAACCCAAACGCGTCTTTGCGCCTGTTGCTCGGAGACCCACAATCTCAGTGGCATGGTCATCAATTGCCTGAAATCGCTCGTCAGTTCAAATGCCCACAAGAGTAGCACGAACCCCATCCACCCGCTTGACCGCATACCCTAAATCAAGAGACTTGGTTTGGAGAATTTGGAAAAAGAGGTTCAGTTAATCCAAAGATATGTCTGAACACACCAAGGAGGAACATAAAATCAAAACTGTTCAGGGTCATTTGAAGAGCCATGCTCTAAGCTATCGCATCCTTGTCCCAGCCAGGCTTGGATATAATGTGGTTGAAAACTCTGAGCAGTGATTCGCGACCTTCACTGATTGCATGCACTGCACGACTCTTAAAATTCCAGCGGGTTGCACTGCCAGCTGGAACTTGGAGAGTGTGATCAGGGTCGGTGAGCAAGGCTGTTCATTTGCACAATCGAGCAAAGAAGTTGTGAAAGCAATCGAGAAAAGCGAAAAACACTGGGCTAGATAGTGTTAGTTCCCTGAGCGAGTACTAAGTTGAGTTTATGGGTATAGCAATGAATGAACTGCACGTGAGGACACTTTGTTTTCACGAGGGCCTGAACCCCACCTCTTTGTCCACTCATGCAGCTTGCCCCATCATATGTCTGACAAATGAGTTTGCTAGCAGGATTATACTTGTCAATCTCATTCATCAAAACAGCAGTGATAGCCTCTGCATCTCAGTCCGCACTCACATCACTAAAACCAAAAAAGTGCTCGTGCACAAGGCCCTTTTGATTGATGTACCGGATAATGATACTCAGTTGACTTTTGCAGGATATGTCAGAGGTGTCATCCATCTGCACCACAATGAAAGGGGCCAAGCTGATGTCAGTATCAACTTCACGTTGTACCACATCAGGGATGCAAGAGATGAGTTCATTCTGGATGGTACTGGACATTCCTGTGAACACCAGTGTTGACGTTTGTAAATGGGAAGCAAGCTCTTGGTCAAACTCTGCCATTTACTAGCTCAATGAAATTACCCTTGTTCAGACTAAACACTAATTCATCATACCCATGAAATGCCAGTTTTTGCAAGCACACTACTAAACTATAGGATAACAATAGTGTGCTTGCGATGCTTCACATTGCAAGCACACTAATAAAACTATCGCATAACAATAGTGTGCTTGCAATTCTTCGCATTGCAATCACACTAGCTATCAGATAACAATAGTGTGCTTGCGATGCTTCAAACTAGAAAAGTGCATTTCCTGAAGAAAATGCAGAGTGTGATTGCGATCTGGCAGCGAAAACATGCTAACATATATGAGATGATCGCTAGGATGTGGCTAAGTGGTTGCTAGTGTGTTGCTAGGTGGTTGCCAGGGCGTTACTAGGTGGTTGCTAGTTTGTTGCTAGGTGGTTATTAAGGTATATGAGGTGGTTGCTAGGGTGTTGTTGGGTGGTTGCCAGGGTGTTGCTAAGTGGTTGCTAGGGTTTTGCTAGGGTAAACAACACGGTCGCAGGGCATTGCTAGGGCGTTGCTGGGTGGTTGCCAAAGTGTTGCTAAGTGGTTGCTAGGTGGTTGCTAAATGGTTGCTAGACGGTTGCTAGGGTAAACAATATGGTTGCTAGGGACACACCCATCTTTGGTGAGTGTTGGGTCACATGACTCAAAGCAGCATATGAAAATGAATATATCGCCAAGACTGTTATATTTGTTCCAGGCCATTCCAGCAGACTTACCTAACCAGCAATTTCATCATTGGGATAAACTTATTTCAAGATACATTTGGCAAGATACAAGGCCTAGAATTAGGTATCGGAGTCTTCAGAACAAAGGTGGGATTGCCCTCCCTTGCTTAAAGGACTATTATTATGCTGTTCAGATGAGACCTTTGGTCTGCTGGTGTAATCCTAGTTACTCTGCAAGGTGGAAGGAGATTGAGGAGGGCATGACAGGGGAGATTCCAATTCAGGCTTTAATTGGTGATAGGCGTTTGTTAGATAGGTCATTTGATTTTGAAAACCCATGGATTAATTTACCTCTTAAGATATGGTATAATGTAATTATACAAAATAATTTAAAAGAAGTTGGAAGGATTCTAAGATGGAGTGCTTATGACTCAGACTTCATACCCAACAGATCACACAGAAGGTATTGGGGGTGGGTATCACAAGGCTTAACAGCCTATTGTACTTTTGTTCACCAGGGGTCTGTAAAGAGTTTTCAGAATTTAAAAGAGGAACATGGATTGGGTGATAAAGATTTTTACAGATTCCTTCAAGTACATCATTATATCAATGAGATTTTGAAGGGTAATAAACAAAAGTATTTGGATAACAGGTTACTGAAAGTTTTTACAGAGGCTTATGAATCAAAATCAACTCAAAAAACAATTTGAAAACTTTACAGTGGCATCCAACAAAACAAATTAATAAATACATTTTATATTAAAGAAAAATGGGAAAGGGAAGGTGACATGAATATAAGGGAGGAAGAATGGGAGAAGTTATATGAAATGCAATGGAAAACTTCGAGTTCGGCTTTATGGAGAGAATTTGGCTGGAAAAATCTTATAAGATTTAGAAGAGGTCTCATCATACAAAGTCTACTAATTGCTGGAGACAGTGTGGGTCTTCAGAAGCTAACCACTATCACATATTTTGGAACTGCCTATTAATAAGTCCTTATTGGTTAAAAGTTCATGAAGTAATGCATAAAGTATTTGAAGTAGAAATCCCATACAAGTGGGTGACCCTATTTACAGGAGCCCTAAGTGTTGAAAAGACTGACTTTAATGTCAAGTATTTATTTAGAATTCTGTGTGCTACGAGCAAGAATGCCATCACCAGAAAGTGGTTAAAGAAAGAAATACCTTCAACTGATGATTGGTTAGATATCACATATGATATTTATACATATGATATTTATATATATATTGATAATATGGTATTTATATCATTTATATATATCTGTCCATGAGCCTGCAACAGGAAAAGTTCGGAAATATATGGGAAAAATGGATTAAGTACATTACACCTATACGCCCATCTTTTGTTTAAATTTTAATGTAAACACTATCTTTAGTGAACTGTAATTCATGCGTGTTGAGTGGAGCACCCCAAGGTTCAGGTTCTACTTAAATATATGTTATACTTTGTAATTTCAATTAAAAAAAATTTATTTTATTATTTTTTTTTTATTTTTATTTGTGTATAAAAAAGTGGATATACAGGATTTTTCTATTTTGCTTGAAATGCTATACTATACTATGTTTTTATTGTGTGACTTGTAATATCCAAATAAAGTGTCAGCACTCCAGCCTGAGCTGCTGGTTTCTCCCTGTCTGTCTGCGTGGGTGTGTCTTTTGTTTGTTTTTTCCGTGCATGTGCTTTTGTTTTGTTCTCAGCCATCACCCCTCCTCCTGTCCTGCCTACCTGCGCACCTGTTCCCTGTTGTCTCATCACCAGCCCATGTATATATACCCTGCTGTTTCCTTTGTTCTTTGCCTGATCGTCTCAGTTTGTTCTCTGTGTCGTTTCTTGCCAGTTGTTTAGTTCAGATTTGCTCAGTTTTTGACTCTGCCTGTTTCTGGTCCTCCCTTTTTGCCTGCCGTTTTGGTTTCTGAGTTTTCCCCTGTGGCCTTCTGGTTTCTGATTTTGGACTGCTTTTTGACTACGATTTTTGCCTGTGCTTTTGGACCTGACATTAAAGTCTCTCCTTTTACCGCCTGTTTTATCTGCGCCTGGGTCCTTCCCCCCGTCAACCCTGACATAAAGAGAATTAAAAAAGAAAAAAAATTCTATCGGGATAAAACCGATGTTCAAAACGTAAATGTGTTACTAGTAACTGGCTGGTTACATAACCAGACTGGCATTTAAATCAAATATACATGCTGGAATGTTTCACAACCAAGTTTAGCAGTTTTGTGCGCAGTTCTCTCACGCTTGGAGCTTGTTTAGTTATCCCAATATCAATTCTGTACACTGTTGTCTGCATGAAAGTGTAGAAGTTAAGGAGTGCATCATCATACATTACAAAGTGGGTTTTGAACAGTTCATCAAATGCAGAAAGGGAACAACCAGCCTGACAAGGAATAAGCTTCTTATCAAGAGCTATGTAGAAGTGGTCAATCAGGCAGGGGGATCCACCTCCAGCAAGCAGGTATGGCTGTCGATCTTCTCTTTTCCGAAGTTGTTCATCAATGCAGATTTTTTTCAACAGGGACTAAAGACATTACATACATTAGGGGAGTCCATGAAGTCCAGTACTACCCCCCTCTTAACTACACAGTCTGAGGCATATTCCTTAAGGTTCTTGCTGAACTGATAATTATGTCCAGAGATTCCATTTTTACATATTTCAAGAAAAAAATCTTACTGGCACAGTCTTCACTGTCTGTCTCGTTTCTCGCTGACAGCATGAGGGAATGCACAGCAGGAGTCAAAGTAAGGCCCATAGCTTCAATGATCCTCTGCTTAAATGTTGTATCCCACTTTTCCAGGAGCTTTGAAGCTGTCTCAGAATTGAAGAGGAGTGTGAAGTCTTGGTTGACCTTGAAGACGCAATAAATACATTTACAATCCGGTACATTTACAATCACTCACCTCAGTATACTGTTACTCCTTCAACTTACCGGTCCTTTGGTATTTAAAACCAGGGAAAGGTCTTTAGGATATCTGCTGTCTTGTTTGGGTCATGGACAAGTGCATGTCTGTAATAAAAAGTCTCCTTCATTTTAAGGAAGATCTGAGCTATATCAGAAGAATGAGTAAGAAAGGCAATGGCCTCTCTTATAGAATCTTCATCAAGCTGCTCCTCAGGACTGGTGGATCTATTCAAGGAAGGTCCACTCAAGCCAGAGCCAGTATCGTCCTTCTTGGGAGTGCTCGTATCTCTGCTTTTGCAGGTACGATGAGAGCTCCTCTGAACTGTCTTGAGGCGCCACACAATGTAGCCAGTACTACCATCAGGATCGTAGAAGTGCTCCTACAAAATTTAAACTGAACATTTACTAGGCTGTCTCAAATTTCCACAACAGCCAATACAACAAATTGCATTATCTGGTGTCATGGTAGAGAAATAACTATCAGCATGGTCATAAAACACCTTTACCAGACAAGATGGTTCATAAGAGTCCTTTATATAACATAGTTGTTATGGACCAGGGAAATAAATTGAATCTTGAAGACATCTTCAAAATGAAAAAATGAAAGCACAATTTACATCATTTCCATGCTCATGTTATGGTATTTTTTTCTTTAGGACCACTGGTTGGACCTTTCATGATTGCAGTGATTGACTAGTAAGAGCTACTGTCTAACAGATACAGATTTACACTTACATAGCCTTTCTTTGATAAAGGATCCCTCAATGATGGGAAAAGTGTCACAATGCCAAGAGCATATTGCTCTCTCTGGTGCCTTGTTGGAATCCTTCTTAGAAAAATAAAGGAAAAATATTGTCTTCTCGTGAATACAAATGTATTGCACAAGAGATAGATTTGAGGATCCTGTACAAAACATGCACACATGCATAATTTTCAGTCAGTGGCAATTGAGATATTACTAAGGTTGCCCAAAATTTAATTAAAAGCTTACAAGTACATGGAATAATAGTTAATGTGGTGCTACACATACACATAGTCTGTACTCAAACCTTATTTCCTTAAATTTTTAGACCAGGCACATACATACACTTGCACATATGAAAATTAAAAAATACAAATTACCTCTTTTGCCTCAGTTGCAGTTTCATCTGCTGTCTTGGGTCTCTTGGGTGGACGCTCTGGTGTTCTATCCAGATCACTGTGGCTTGAAAGTGACAGTGTATCAGTGCACGAACTAGTCCATGTGTCTGCAGATGCACATTCTGAAACAATGAGATCATTAACAGAAAAAAACAAAACAACAAAGAAAAAAGACCTCAACTTGTAGAGCAAGATGCTAACAACACCAAGATCATGAGTTCAATACCCAGGGTGCACACGTACCAGAGATGGGGACTCGAGTCTGAGACTCGGACTCGAGTCGCACTTAAGTCGCACAAACAGTGACTTGAGACTCGACTTCAGACTCGACCTCAAATGACTTGAGACTTGACTTAGACTCGAGATTTGAGAATTTATTTAGTTTATTTCCGTTTATTTTTGGTGCATAAACGTTGGGGAAACATAGCGAATTCGCTATATGCACGGCTACTTCCTGGTTTTAGACAAGCCAGCTCGGGCATTTCTGGTGAACTGTCAAAGATGTCGTTCTATACTCGCTGCCTGCAAGATCTACCTCGAGTCGACATATGCTGTACACCGCCTAATTCGGTCAAACTCAAAGGCTTCATCAAGCAAACGTGAAAAAGGATTTAAGCTGTACATATAGGCTAAGTACATAAAAGTATAATTCTGTCGTTCTATAGGCTACTAGACAGCTAGCTACATAGCCTAAACCCTAAAGATAGTGTAACATCGGTAAACAGAATATAACTATGCTAAGTTGGCAGCATCTTAATGTATAGATATGTCTCCCGCTACTCTCATTGAGATAACCAGGCTTGGCACTAACATAAAATTGTGTGTTGCTATGTCGTTATCGATAATTTCGTTATCGTTGCTGAATTCGTTGCTTCTGTTTCTCAGTTTCTGACAAGAATGAGGCAGGAGAGGTGACTGAGGGCAAGCTGCTTCAGGTCGATGAGGAAAAATGAGAGACCACACAACTTGAGTGTAGGGGAATGAGAGCAGGTTCAATGTAATAATGTTAAAAGTCTCTGCTTTCTGGGAATGAAAATGTTATTTGCCAGTATAATATAGGCTAGAGAATAGATAGCGACTGTAATACTGTTTGGACTTACAACCTACTGTTCTGTATTTCTAACAAATATTTTACTCAGTGGTACATAGTGCACTATCAAGGTTTAGTGTATAATAGACATATGGGACACAGATCAAGATTCCCAGAGAGTAGAAACAGTTAGGCTGCCAGCATTTGACATTGTACACAGTGAGCGAGGTTAAGACACATCACTAGCTACAGTGTGAACCCATGTAATTCTATTAATATTTATTTCAGTAATATCACAGCCACTCTACATTTACCTGAACCTCAAAACACATAGGCTACATTATTGTAGCTACTGTCGTCCCCTCACGGCGCTGAAATTTAAACTTTTTCATCTCTTTCACTTATTTTTTTAATCTATTTGATAAGTGCTAGGCCTAAATATTAAACTAACTGATATTAAACTAACTGATATATATATTGATATAGCCATCAATAAGCTATTTACACTGTTTTTATAGTTACCTCACGAAATTGAAGATGCTGCCACAACAACAAGTGATGTCTCACCTGAAGTTTACGAGCTGGCTTATTTTTTGGCAGAAATTCTAAGTAACGGTTCATGCATATAGCCAATTGAATGCAATCTCGCTTTCATTACGTGCAACCTAACGCATGCACCAAGCACACGCAGCCTCAGGTTTCAAAAAGCACTGACCATGGCGACAGCAGGTTCATCCGCAGCTGTACCATTTATCATCACTTTTGGATATAAAGATTTCACGCAGAGCGCAAATAAACGAGCAGGGATATGTAAGGTGTGCGGAGCAAAGATAAGTGATGCCGGTTCTACAACTTTAAATTTCATCAGGCATCTCAGAACGCATCCAGATAGGTCAGTCATTTGGTAACATGAGAAACGTTAAACTTAGCATGCGGACCAGTACCGAGCTAATGCTTGCAAACTGTCTACTAAAGAAGGCTTCAGGCAAATTGCATCTTTATTGTTGACCACATGACGTTTCAGTCTTATTCAGTTAACATTTGACTAGCTTTGACGGCTAGATGGGATGTGTTAAAGTAGCAGAAAATTATACGATTTTGTTAGTAGCCTATCTACACGATTTCCTAAGTGTAGCCTAGTTATGGATTTAACCTACTCTTAAAAGAATGGACTAGCTTTATTAAAGCATACCTAATAAATACCCTGTTAATTTGACATTAGTTCATATCCACTTTTAGCTGCCAACGTTTTTATTCAACAGAAAACATGATTGAAACGTTGCAATATCAGTTTAGAGCTGATTTTTTTTAGAGCACTTAAGCAAATTATTTTCACATGTTCATCTACAGGTTTACAGAATTCAGCAAAGCTAGAATAGCTAAAAAGGCAACTGGAGAGGGACAGAGCAGCATTGACTCATTCTTATTTCAGACAAGAGGCGTGCAAGCGTACCACCAGGGTCATCCTAAACAGAAGGCCATCACTGAATCAATCATTCATGACCTCATCATTTCATGCAACCTGCCACTGTCTTTGATTGACAAGCCCAGCTTCAGGAATTTTATGTCCGTGGTAGATGAGAGGTATTGTCCAGTCAGTCGGTACACCATAACAAGACGTCTGAGTGAGCTAGGAGCAGACAAAGAGGCCAAAATAAAATCAAAATTAGCAAAGACAGACACAGTGTCTGTGACTGTGGATATTTGGACTGACAGGACCATGCGTGGCTTTTTAAGGATAACTACTCACTTCATGGAGCTAGACAGAAGCAGCCCAAGTCTTCAATCAGTTCTGTTAAGTTGCGAAAGATTCACAGGGTCACACACTGGTGAGAGAATAAGTTAAAAATTTGAAGTATGCGACAACTTCAACATCAAGCACAAGTTAGACTACATTATCTCTGACAATGCGTCAAACATGAAGAAGGCTTTCACGGTGGGTTTTCCTTCTGCTACAAGTAGTGAAGATGATGCTGATGACCTGGAAAATGGGAACCTCTGGGAGGACGTAAGTGAGGATTTCAAAGATGATGTGGAATCTATCCAGAGCAGCTGCTGGCAAAAGAGACTTCAGTGCTTTGCACATTCACTACAGCTTGTTGTGCGAGATGGACTTAAAGATACAAAAGTTCTGAACATTCCACTTGTGGGCTAAAACAGGCGTTTGAGGCAGAGTATGGAGCCAACCGCAGCATCCCCTCCGCTGTAGCAACAAGATTGAACAGCACTCTGCGCCTTGTGGAGGCAGTCACTGACTTGGATCCCCAAAGCCTAAATACACTCTTGGAGGCCCAAGGTCATAAAGGCCTGTGTTTATTAGCCAGAGAATGGGGTCAGCTGAAAGAGCTTGTGGAAATTTTGGCCCCGTTTCTTCAAGCAACAGACCTCACTCAAGGGGAGAAAGTGGTGACCCTCAGTGCAGCTCTCCCTTGTGTGCTGTCACTGAACAGCCATCTCATCAGGATGCTGAATGCAACTCGGCAGTAGATCTTCCATTTGGAGATATTGTGTACATGATGTCTGCATTACTAGATCCATCATTCTGCCTCTTTTGGCTACAGCAAGATGTCCAAGTACCAGATGAGGTCAAGAGTGAAGTTAAGGAGAGGATAATAGGTAGGTATACACCATTTCCAAACACATGACAACCATATTATGCAAAACTAACAATGCCAAGTACTGTATATTGTCTTCCTTGATTGATTCATTGACACACTGTAAAAAGTGAGAGTTGACTTTACTTATAAAAAAGTGTGGAAACCCATTGCACTTGAAAAACTAAGAAAAAAACTTGTTATGGCTAAGTAATGATGGATTATTACTTAGCCATAACAAGTTTACTTTGTTTTTCTAAGGCAACGGGTTTCCACACTTCTTTAAAGTAAACAAATCACTTTTTACAGTGCACTGATTGTATCAGTGGCATGATATTATGACTAAGCAAGGTTTTTATTGAACTTTTTCAGACCTGGTCTTGGCTGAGGCTCGGAAAGTGACTGTACCTGACAGCAGCAGTAGTGGAGATGATCAGGAGGAGCCACCACCTGCTAAAACTCCACAACTGTTCTCTGGCTACCGGAAGAAAAGCACCAAGAAATGCGTGGACCGCGGCTCATCTGTCAAGGCTGAGCTCATCCGTTATATCCAGGTGTCGTCTGATGAAGACGAAATTGATTGTCTGGAGTTTTGGAAGAGACATTCAAAGACATTCCCGAGGCTCTATCTTGTTGCCATGAGGGTTCTGGCTGTGCCGGCCACTAGTGCCCCTGTCGAGAGGGTTTTCAGCCAGGGAGGGCTTATAATGAGCCCTCACAGAGCCCGACTTACAGCAAAGACACTATCAAGCTTGGTCTTTTTAAAATGTAACAATTCTGTTTAAATTTATTTTAGGGCTTAAGGCACTGAAGGGCAATTAGGTTTGTTGCCATGTGATTTTGACTGACCTAGAAGGTTTAGAAGGTCAAGTGGTCTTATTGCAGACTTTCATGTTGTAATTGTTTCAATTCATTTTTAGTTATTTTCTCATCCTGTAATATTGTTATATAACAATGAGTAAAGTATCAGTTGTAATTGTTTTATTTCATTTTTTGTTATTTTCTCATTCTGTATTAGTGTTAACAAGTATCAGTCTTCATATTTTTGCTCCATGGTGTGTTCACTTTCAATACAGACTTTAAATATTGAAAAATATAATACATGGTGAGGTTGGCCTATACATCCAGTTAGTAACACAGACACACATTCTTCACATTGCATTGCAATACTCATTTTAAAGTGAACCTACAACTGATCAATTTTGATAGTGTAGTGGATAGATGATGGTACAGTACATGCTTTGATAAGATAAAACAATGCAGTGTTATGGATAGACCAAATGGAGTGAAAGAGCACTCATTTCAGCCAGAGACTTGAGACTTGACTTGGACTCATGATGAAAGACTTGAGACTCGACTTGGACTTGCACCTCAAAGACTTGAGACTTGACTTGGACTTGCAAAAAATGACTTGTGAACATCTCTGACACATACTGAGGAAAATGTATATCTGTACTGTAATGTAAGTCGTTTTGGATATAAGTAACTGATAAATTAATAATTGTAATGTAAACATTAGGACACACAAGAATAGCATAACATACTTTCATTTTGGTCTTTAATTTTTAGCATCAAGTTTGGTTTCTCTTTCAGCAGTTCTTCCAAGACATCCTCCTCAACCTCAGTTTCCATGTCATTGTAAATGTGGAGTACTGCGTCAGATGTTAGGCCAAACTTACTCTGAACTACACACAAAGATATAAATTAACTACCCACTGATATGAACAACAATCCTGTAAAAATGTCATCAAATACAAGTCACCTTCTTTAATGAAGTCAGCAGGAGTAAAAGCATCTGGGAGTTTGAGAATTTTTTTTGAAGTCTTGTATTTGACTTTTACCAACATCTTTCAAATCTGAAAGAAAAGAAAATATGTTAAGGTAGAAAACTAATGGCTTAGGTTATTTCTGACGAGCATGCATAACATCTATTTGAAAGACCAAATAACTAACATTATAATGTTCCAGTCTACATGCAACAAACTGTAGAAATAAAACGGTTGTCGTTCTTTCCGAGTATGAAAGTGAATGCAGGCTTCAGATTTCGTTTTGTTAAAAACCTGAGTTGGAATACTGAAAACTCATAAAATTCAGTTGAAATTGCATTAAGTTATTGCATTATGTCATTATGTACCATGACTTATTGATCAAATTGTTTTTTACAGTGTACGGGACTTAGGAATCGTGCTACCAGGTGATAGGTAGCTGATCTGTATAGGCATACAATCTACTTTGATGTCGGTAATAACACACACAGATATCGAAACAATCGGAGAGGATAATATAGCCCCAAGTAGGCTAATCAATTAACGTCTCGGCGGATGCACGCACATTCAACTTTAGTCTACACATAAGCTGACGTCAAATTAACACCAAAATATACATTTATAAACGTGACAAAATAAAAAAAAAACCCAAATTACAAGTCTTATTGTCCAGCAAGCAATAGAAATAGTTCAAACACAAAGTTATTCAAGATTGCAATCAAAGTCAAAGTTTGTGATGAAGAAGGAGCGAGAAGTTGCGGTTCAAAAAGGAGCAACCTGCAATCTCACCACTCCGATGAAAGAGAAGAAAGCAATCCTTTTGCAACCACTCACATCTTCCGACTGAGAATAATCCATAAGGAAAGTTTATTCCAGCAGCTAAGAATCGTGACAGTTTACAATTAAATGAGCCTGAACACCGTGTTCACCTGCGTACACACACTAATTTCCCCTCATCCCTAGCACTTGGCCTGTGAGGATGTCCTATCATCTTCATTACACAATATAATCAACTAATAGCACACACAATGCATAGCATAATTCAAGAGTAATGGAAAGAGAATAACATGTTATTATTAAAAGAAAATAACATGCAGACAAACTTTTAATGGGTGGCCATTATAGTGCTACATAGGGGTTTTGAAGGGTTTTGTCACGTCATTGGATGTAGGCTACATTTTGTGAGGTCAGGCTACTGCTTTGTGTGTGTGTGTGTGTGTGTGTGTGTGTGTGTGTGTGTGTGTGTGTGTGTGTGTGTGTGTGTGTGTGTGTGAGCGAGAGAGAATGGGTGTGTCAGGAGTCCTGACAGGGTTAATTGGCCATGCTGGATTCCCTGGAGGTAAGTGGGTGAGGCTCCGGTAGCACGCATTCCGGGGCAAATTGAATGATTATTTGATTAGCTTTTGGGCAGCAGCTTCGGCTGGAGTGTGGGCTCGCAACTGCTCCTTGTTCCTGATTAAGGCGCCGGGCAGGTATTTAGGAGGGATGCAAGGCTTAGTAGCGAGGGACACCAGGGAAGAAGGCTCTGCGTGTGGAGAGTTTTAGACAGGGAGGGGCCAGAGTGGGGACACCAGGAGTGGTTAATAGCACGCGTGGGTGTGGGCGAAGACCCGACTGGTCTGAGTGGTGTGTGTGGTGTGCTGTGTGGGGGTTGCCCATAACTGCGGGTCGTCTCCGGGCTGGGGTGGAGGAGTGCTTGGGGGGAGAGCAGGTTGGGGAGGGGAGTGAACCAGGCGGGGGGAATAGTGAGTCTTGGCTTCCCTGCTCATATCATTTTAAAATTTGTTGATAAAGTCTCACTTTCTTTTTACGTACTTTGTCCTGGCGTCCTTTGTGGTGGGTGGATCCCAAAAGGGTAAAGAACCAATTGGGCTTCAGGGGTGAGCTAATGCCGCTCCTGACAGGTGCGCGTCTGACAGTAGCACAAACTCACGGTGTCCTGTAGGCTATACAGCCGCCGGGCTGCAGGGTGTCCCGGACAATATTTTAATGCTTCAGAAAAGATTTGTGTATGTAGATAAAGCTTAGTATCATGTCTCTTCGATGAAGTTTGACTGAGAACCGGTTCTAATTTTTACGATCCATCGGAATTGTATGTCTCCGACGTTATCGATTCCTCTAAACGATGCTCCTGCTCCTAGCATGACGTTTTCCTACACGTTTCTGCTTCGCGCGACATGACGTCACACTCTGCGAGTTCACGCTTTAAGAGGGAATCATGGAGAGCAATACAAGCAATAGGCATATTCTAACAAAACAGAACTGAAAACGTATTACAAATATTCTCGTTTCATCCATTTTAGATGATGACAGGCAGGCTGTTGATGAAAGCGATAGCTCCCAGGCAGCAGGCTGCTCGACTTCGGCTCCGAGTCAAGAAAAGCAAAGCCCTTTCACGCTCGCTGCTCTGGGAGCTAAGCTAAATGAGGAGAGGGTGAACGAGTGTCACCGAGCGGTGACAAAGTTTGTGGTGAAAGGTTTACATCCTTTCTCTACAGTAGAACAACCAGATTTTCGGTAGGTGGTTAAATGCTTTCGTGGACATTTATATAAGTCAGGCTACAGCTTAAGGCAGACGTATAATGTTAGACTAGTCTATACGATGTTTTAGGGTGTTGCCTATTATCAGTGACGGCGGGTGAGCTGGAAACAGGGGAAGCGGAAACATTACCTTTAAATCTATCATTACTTTCAACCTGTTCCCCTTTATCCTCTTTGATTAACAATAAAACAAATAATTCACAGAATAATTGACACCAATCGTAAATAAATGATTATGCTTATGAAACAGCGCAGATTGTCTGTAGTTTGTATGCTTGCGAAAGCGACAACGTGAGATTGTATAATTAACAAGAATGGCATTTATCGATTTAAATGACTTTAAATGCTCAAAATAACAAGGATGGCAATTTGAATAATTAAGTGGCAAGTAATCCCAAAGCTTTCTCTTAAATGTTTCAAATGAAATCTTCAATCTTATTATTCATAGTTTCTTTTCCACATTGTATATCCTTTCAAGAAAAGGAGGATTTGTAAGTAATTTATTGTTCAATTTATTATTCATCATGTTCAAGTCAAGTGTCAGGAGGAGATTGTGTTCAGTCAGATAATAAAACAGCTGGTTTGGTGCTGAAAACCATGTAGGACTACTTTTTTCCCCACAGAAAAATGACCAGGAATCGATAAGGGAATCGATTAAGAATTGGATCAATAAGCAGAATCGACAATGGTATTGATATTGATAAAATCTTATCTATTCCCATCCCTAGTCGTCGTAGTAATCAGGATAAATTGGCAACTAAACAATTAGGACCACACAGACCAAATTTAAACATCAAGCAAGTATCTACAAAGGGGGGGTGAGGGATTTTCTTTCTTTCTTAAGGAAAGAAGATGGTGGCGCGTGCACATCGCGAGGCTCAGTGTCTTACCAGATTTCGCAAAATAGTGTTAATTTATCTGGTTATTTCCTGCGCGTTCGCCCGATTCAGCTATGCGAACTTCACATATAGCAAACAAATACTTTTGGACATTTATTATCGGTGCAGCAGCACAGTTTTGGACCATCATATGCAAAATACGATGTGATCATCGCAACTGGCCCACCTTTGCAGGTACTCTGCCCTGTACCATCTGTGAGCCAGTGGCATCGCTCTCTCCTCTCCTTCTCTCTTCCTTCAAGCACCGTCCTTCTCCCTGAGCCCAATCTGGGCTTGGCTACATCTCTCATCTGGACAAGAGTTGGGTGGCTACAGCTGGTCGTCAGGTGGGCACCCCCCTTCCTTGGTGTTTTGTCGATTTAAGCCCACGACACCTTGGGAGGGCTCGACAGCAGATCCAGCATCCTGGCTCTACCCCCGCTGCCCACCACCCAACTCTATGCTGTTGCTAGTCCTTCAACAGGTTGGCTCTGCCACCGCACCTCCCGCTGCAACCAGATCCAACGGGATGCTGTTTCTGCCTGCTTGGTGACATTGCCTACCAGCCGTTTCCTGGCTGTCCCTTCAATCCCCAGCAGCCCAAGGGTTCTCCAGAGCGACTGTCCAGCAAAGCCTCTGCAGCCGACCTCTACTGGTAGATTCCAGGCCTTCCATCCGTTTTGTTGGCTCTCGAGGGTGAGGGCTTGATATTTTTTGAGCTTGCACTCATGTGCCTCCTCCATCCTCTCTTCCAAGGGTACTGTTAGCTCTATGAGCACCACCTGCTTGGTACCTCTAGACCAGAGAACAATATCTGGTCTGAGGCTAGTGTGTGCTATCTCCTCTGGGAATTTGAGCTGCTTCTTCAGGTCTGCCCGCATCTCCCAGTCATTTGCTGAGGCCAGGACCCCTCTGCTCCTCCGTCCTGCTGCAGCATTCTCTCCTGACCTGATGAAGTGGATAAAGTGGTGCCCGTCGGAAAGTTGTTTAACCTTCTTCCTTGCCTGTTCCACACCATCCGCCAACTGAGACAGGATCTTGTCGTGGCGCCACCGGAATTTCCCATCTGCCAAGCTTGACTGGCATGCTGAGAGGACATGCTCAAGATTGGCTGGCTTTCCACAGAGCATGCAGCTGGGGCTCTCTGCCATCCCCCATGTGTGGAGGTTTGATGGAGTAGGCAGGACATCATAGACAGAACACATCAGGAACTTTATCCGGTGTCCTTCCATGGTCCAGATGCCCTGCCAGGTCAGGGCCCTCTCTCGTACGCCCTCCCCACTTGTCCAGCTGCCCTGTTTTTCATGCCGACTGCCTTGACATGTCGGTTTTCCTCCTCTGTCTTGCGGACCTCCCTCTGCACCATGCTGCGACGTTCCTTTGGGCCGGCTTTGTCCCAGCTCGTCCTGGTGGAGAACCTAGTCCAAGCCTGCCCTGGGCTACTGTCCCAACGATGTCAGCATGATGCAGTCGGTCCTCAGCCTCCGCCAGTGCTCTGCTGGCTGACCATTTGCGACCTGTCCTGACCACAATACCTGCCTGGCATACTGTTTCATCCTTACTGTCACGCAGCATCATGGCCTGGCGTGTCTTTGTCGCCTTGTACTCCTCGACCACTGATGTCACTGGCAGCTGCAGCTTGCTTCCTGTGCTGTACAGTCCTATGGAGCAGAAACTTCTTGGAACACCCAGCCATCTCCTCAGGTAGGTGTTAATCTTCCTCTCCAAACCCTCGACGGTAGAGACAGGTACCTCATAAACGAGCAGAGGCCAAAGCCATGTTGGTAACCCCAGGCCTTATACTTGCCGGGTAGGCCGCTCTTCTCTAGGGCTGACATCCAGGTGTCTGCTTGGATAATCATCTCCCTCACGCTCTGCTTATCATTGAGGTCTGCCCTGTACCACTTCCCCAAGCTCTTCACCGGTCTCTCTTGGACCGTTGGGATGATGGTATCTTTGATCCTGAAGCGGAACCGGTCCTGGATGCGTCCCTTCCTCAGTACCGGGCTTCTGGATTTTCCAGGTTTGAACTCCATCCTTGCCCAATCGGTGAGCTCTACCAAATCCTCCAAGATCCATCTCCCTTCAGGTACTGATTTTGCCTTGATGGTGAGGTCGTCCATAAATGCTCTTATAGGTACCTGCTGGATGCCGCTTGCCAACACTGCGCCTCGATGCAACTTCTCTGCTGACTTGAGGAGAAGGTTAATCGCTGCAGAAAACAAGATCACTGAAATTGTGCAGCCGGTTACAATGCCCACCTCCAGCCTCTGCCATTCGGCGGTAAAGTCTCCATTCAACTTCGATGAATTACCACCGGAGTTAGAGAGGATGCCGCGGACCTGTGGACAACTCATACCGCACGGAAGTATCCGGCATTGGCATCGAGACCGTAAACAAAGACGGGGGAAGCGCGTCATCAGGCAGGCATTACAGGAGCCTCTGCTCCCGCACCAGCAGGCTCAGGAAGAGCTTCTTCCCGAGGCTGTGACCCTGCTGAACTCCACACCACAGCACTAAGCATCATTGCACTAATTGACTGCACTGTCTCTGTACTTTTACTTTCATATTTGCACTGCTGTACATACAACCATCTGTAAACATCTGTCAGTACTGTACATACAACCCTTATATAGGTGTGCGGGCTAAATTAAGGCTAAATCCACACCGGCCAGCATTACCCAGCATCTTCCTTGCCAATGTAAGGTCTCTGGCGAACAAGCTGGACGAACTCAGGACTTGGACCCTCACACAGAGAAGGCTTATGGATTGCAGCTTCATGTTTCTCACGGAAACATGGCTTAACAACGATGTCCCGAACAACGCAGTGGAACTGGAGGGGCGCACGGTCTTCAGGGCTGACAGAGCTGCAGCAGCGACAGGTAAAAGCAGGGGCAGTGGTTAATGCATCTATGTGAATAAATCATGGTGCACCGACTCTACCATTGCTGAAACTTATTGCTCTGCTGATCTGGAATACCTGATTATTAAGTGCAGACCCTTTTATCTACCGCGAGAGTTTACATGCATCATCGCTGCTGCAGTTTATGTACCACCGGATGCAATTGCTAAAGTTGCCATGAAAGACCTCAGTGCCGCTATTAGCAAACTGCAGACATTGTATCCAGACGGGGCCTTTATTGTTGCTGGGGACTTCAATCACTGCAATCTACGTACCGTGCTTCCAAGATTTCACCAAAATGTCTCATGCACCATAAGGGGACATAAAACCTTGGATCACGTCTATACAAATGTGGCTGATGCCTACAAAGCCACTCCCCTCCCCCACCTGGGACAGTCTGATCATCTTTCATTGTTCCTGTTTCCCAAGTACAGCCCGATCATTAAACGTGTGAAACCCACAATGAGGACTATCAAGATCTGGCAGGAGGGTGCTGACTCTGCTCTTCAGCACCAATTCCAGCACACAGACTGGAGTGTGTTTGCTGCCCATGCTACCACAGACTCTCAGGTCAACATTGACTCTTACACCAACTCTGTCCTGGATCACATCAACAGGTGTGTGGACAGAGTGACAACACAAAAACAAATAAAAGCTTTCCCCAATCAGAAACCCTGGATGAACAGAGAGGTTCGCCTCCTGCTCAAAGCCTGGGATGCAGCCTTCAGGTCTGGAGACCGGGAGGCTTACATCTCAGCCAGGGCCAACCTGAAGAGGGGAATCTCTCGGGCTAAACATACATAAAAACTGAGGATCGAAGAGCACTTCAACTCCTCAGACCCCCGGCGCATGTGGCGTGGCATACAGACCATCACGGACTTCAAACCACCCAATACTGTGCCCCCATCCAGCTCTGCCTCCCTCCCTGACAAGCTCAACCACTTCTACGCCCGCTTTGACCGGGGAAACAAGGAGGTCACCCACAAAGCGGATCTCCCACCTGGTGAACTGCCTCCCTCACTCTCCATCTCTGATGTTTGCGCCACCCTGAGCAGGGTGAATGCATGGAAGGCAGCTGGCCCGGATGGAATACCTGGCCGGGTGCTCAGAGTCTGTGCAGGGCAGCTGGCCGGGGTCTTCACAGACATTTTTAATCTGTCTCTGGCCCAGGCAGTTGTCCCCACAAGCTTCAAGACCGCCACCATTGTGCCAGTGCCAAAGCACTCCACTGCTACGGCCCTGAATGACTTCCGCCCGGTTGCACTCACTCCCATCATTGCAAAGTGCTTTGAAAGACTGGTCTTAACACAACTGAAATCCTGTCTGCCCACTACCCTGGACCCCCATCAGTTTGCCTACCGCACTAACAGGTCGACAGAGGACGCCATCTCCACGGCACTCCACTCTGCCCTGACCCATCTGGACAGTCCCAACTCCTACGTCAGAATGCTGTTCATTGACTTCAGCTCAGCATTCAACACTGTGTTCCCCTCCAAGCTGATCTCCAAGCTTAGCCAGCTTGGTATTAGCACCTCCCTCTGCAACTGGACTCTGGACTTTCTGACTAACAGACTCCAGTCTGTTAGGTTAGAAAACCTCTCCTCCTCCACTCTCATCCTGAACACCGGCGTGCCACAAGGCTGTGTGCTGAGCCCTCTTCTGTACTCCCTCTTCACCCACGACTGCACTCCTGTACATGGTTCTAACACCATAATCAAGTTTGCAGATGACACCACGGTGGTAGGCCTGATCAGAGGGGACGACGAGACGGCCTACAGGGATGAGGTCCAGCACCTGGCCACGTGGTGTGCCGACAACAACCTGACCCTTAACACCCAGAAGACCAAGGAGATCATTGTGGACTTCAGGCGAGCTATGAGCCACGCACACACCCCCATCTACATCAACGGAGATGTAGTGGAGCGTGTATCTAGCTTCAAATTCCTTGGCGTCTACATCTCTGACGATCTCACCTGGTCCCTGAACTCCTCCATTCTCATCAAAAAGGCGCAGCAGCGCCTTTACTTCCTGCAGAGCCTTAAGAAAGCTCACCTGTGTTCTAGGATACTGGTGGACTTCTACTGCTGTACCATTGAGAGCATACTCACCAACTGCATCTCAGTGTGGTACGGCAACTGCTCTGCATCACATCGCAAAGCACTACAGCGGGTGGTGAAAACTGCCCAACGGATCACCGGCACCCAATTGCCCACCATTGAGAACATTTACAAAAAAACGCTGCCTGGGCAGGGCAAAAAGCATTATCAAGGATGCATCCCACCGTAACCAGGGACGTTTTACTCTCCTTCCATCAGGCAGGCGTTACAGGAGCCTCCGCTCCCGCACCAGCAGGCTCAGGAAGAGCTTCTTCCCCGAGGCTGTGACCCTGCTGAACTCCACACCACAGCACTAAGCATCATTGCACTAATTGACTGCACTGTCTCTGTACTTTTACTTTCATATTTGCACTGCTGTACATACAACCATCTGTAAACATCTGTCAATACTGTACATACAACCCTTATATATACTCTCCCCTTTCCATCCCTGTCCATTTCACCCCCCTATGTATAACACATTAATATATCATACATATTTATTACCTGTTAACACTGTACATACTGTAAAATATAACATTTCCTATACTGGAGTAATTACCCTTAACTGCACTTTCTGTAAATAATACTAGTTTTTGCACTTCTGGTTAGATGCTAACTGCATTTCATTGGCTATGTGCCTGTACTCTGCACAATGACAATAAAGTTGAATCTAATCTAATCTAATCTAATCTTCGTGGAGCTGGTATGAGCGGAAAACGTGGCTAGCAGGCTGCGAAGTAGCTAATGTTTTGTTGTGCTACCCCTGCTCAATGCAATGTGACAATGTCAAGTTAGCTAGCTGTTAATTTACCCATTGAACGGGTCACCTTAGCCATCATCGCAACAATTGCCCCCCCTGAGAGATTTGGCAGGAGCCGCCACTGGTCACACTCCCCAAATTCCGTGTAGTCTGAAACAAATGTATCGCATATGTTAGTTTAGTCTTGAAATGTTGATATCTTCAATGATAAGCAGATTATTTTTCACGCTGCACTAATCCTAGCCAATTTTTTGTCCTTAACTAAAATTACTAAAACTGAAACTATAATAAACTAAAATGAAATAGAAATGAGTCCATGAAATAAAAACTGAAACTAATGAAACCAGTGGTGAAACTAACTAAAACTAAACGGAAATTCAGACTGAATACAAACATATTATCAAAATAAAAACGAATTTGAAAATGTAAAACTATTATAACCTTGGCTCAAGCAACACCTTTCCTCACCTTCCTGGGATGAAGCTGATCTGCCAAATGCTCAACCACAAGATCTATTACATATCCCAACACAAACCACCAACTGACTAGACTACTCCACCATTGTTAGAAATGTCACTGATTCAATTAATAAATTGCAATTGAAAAGACTGGGGTGAACAATGGAAAAAAGGTTTTGCACTCAGAAGTGCTACTGTCTTCATTTTTTTAAAGCAACCATGCAAATTGCAGGGAAAAATGAGAATGAAATATAGCTGCAAGCAGCGATGAGGGGGCCAAGCAGTCCAGCAGGGCAGAGTCACTATCACAACTTGATCTGATCATGTTAAAAGCGTGGCTGTAAGCACTGATAGCAAGTTTTATGTCAACTGACCAAAGATTGGGTGTAACTGACACATGACCTCACATCCTGTTTGGCAGATTCGCCTCCAATTTTGATGGACTGTGACAGATGAACGCTTTCAAAAATAAAACATCCTTCTGATAGCTTTTATGAGGCTTGGTCCAAAGATCATCTATGCCAAATTTGATAAAGACTGGACAAAATTTGTGGCCTGTGAAAATTTTCTATATTTTTTCATAAAAAAAAAAAAAAAAAAAAAAAAAAAACAAAACAAAATGGCGGCTGTGTCAATTAAGTTGACTTGACAATTTGTCATGTCTCATCTTTGGGATCTCCCAAAGTATCCCCTGACACAAGAATCACTTTTGTCAAGGGAAACACATCAACACTTACAACTAGGGCTGTCAAGCGATTAAAAAAATTAATCTAATTAATTACATGGTTTGTAATTAATCTAAATTAATCACATATATCAATATTTGCAGTGAGAAGCATTTTTATGTTCAAATTGTACTTCATACAACAGTTAGTTCTGACCAAGTAATTTTACTGGACAAGAGGCATTCCATGAGTGCTGATATTCAGTACAACAGCACTGGCGCTTTTAACTATATGCCTACTCCGCTTTACAGATGTTCCGATGCAATCGTTGATTACACCAATGCGAACTTAATTTGCATTTACCGACAGCACAAATGTGGATACGTTTCGTGTATGATATAAAAGAACCTAGCTAGTCTGCAGTTGGGTATGATAAATGTTTAAATGCACAGTGACGTATGGGGTCAAGGGGCATCATAGAGTGCGATTAATCTGCGTAAATTTTTTTTGACGCGTTACTTTTTTCTAAAATTAATTAATCGAAATTAACACGTTATTTTCACAACCCTACTTACAACGCAAAAAGATGTTTTTGCTTATTGCAGCACCCCTCAGTGGTGAAATGACAAAAAATTTAAAAAAGCATTTTTGTGGTCATTGGTGCAAAATTTATTAAATTTTAAAAATATGAATGTAGCTAACGTAGCTAGCTAGCTCTGCAGAGACTGGCATCAGGAATCCAGTAGCTAAATGCAATTTTCATACAACCATATTCCAATTTACAAATTAAAATCCAGTTTTATAAATGAATGATTCCTATCTGTTGTGATATTACAATTAAATTAACAACATTATAAGTATTTGGATATTATTAATTAGCTTGATAGCCATTAACATGGCGGCATTTCAGTTTTTTCAAAGGGCCACAGGATACTGTAAACAGCAATGTGACGTCATCGCTGGCTGTTACTGTTTAAAATGTCTCAACATTCCACAATGTAAGTCAATGACTTTCGAACTTTAAACTTAAATATCTTAAAAAGTATAAAGTGTAGAAAAATGAAAATAACATAGCTCAAGTGTCATTTACAAGACCTACAAGACGAAGTTTGAATGAGGTTTCTACGTTAAGAACTCTAGGAAGAACAAAAACAAGCACTATCCGGTTGTTAAGTCTGATGCCACGCGTGACGCAATAGCCATTTCCAGGTCCCAAAAGCAAACAACCTGTGAACCTTTTCACGATCACTTCCTTCTTTAGTGAGGTACTATTGAGGGTTAAAAAGGGTCTAAATTCTTTCAACTCCAATGGAGTGATTAGTGTAGCTGTTCTGCCGGGCGGTATAATCAAGGGTAGAGTCCAGGCATCCATGAAAAAGGGGATTTACAAGGTTGAGGCAAGTTAGAAGTTAGCAGTAAGCTAGCTAGCTAGATGATATCTAAAGATAAGCCATGTTCTGGCTGAGGAATTTCAAAAAAAATAATGCTATAACTTTGGACGTAAACGAAGATGAAAAATTAAATATGTACCAGCCAGGTTTTGGAGGGTTAGTGAAGTTAGGCTAGTTGACATATAATGATCTGCCACCCCCTGGCTAGCTACAGAAGTATCGTTAGGCTAATATAAACACAGCACTGGCAATGGCTTTTAGAAGTGTTAGGGTTAGGGTTAAATTGTTTTCAATATAGGTGCACGTTGAGGGTCAGTCAGTAGGTACTGCACCTGCCCAATCGGCAGAGAGAAGTGCCATCATATGGCAGCCCTGTTGATTTGGGTGGAGAAAAATGTGTCCCTTGTTTGAATAGATCTGAGTCCAAAAAAACTATTCATTTGTCATTCTACCATTTTCCTTGCAATGATAAAGAGAAGAGAAAATGGCTGCAGTTGATAAGGTAAGTTACAATTCTTAAACGAATGAAGAAAAACAAAGTTTGGCGCCAGTGGGTGCTAACGTTAGCTAGCTGACACTACGCTAACCTGCGGTAGCTAGCTAGCTAACGTTTAGTGCCCACTTAACTCACTCTTTATTTCACTCAACAGCTTATTAAGAGCATTTTAAGCATAACATCAGTTGCTAAGGTTTTCTGTCACAACAGCATCACACCCCGATTTTGGCTGAATACCAACAGTACATTATACCTTTGATGCCCTACTAGAGGAATTTATAACCAAATGTATCTACCTGGTATAGCTAACGTTATTAGATAGCTAGCTCTCGCTAGTTAACGTGACCATTAATTCTAACGTTAACTAGGTGTGTTGGTTTACATTTAGCTTTAGGATGTGAAACAATAAGAAAATATATCCGCTTTTCTCATAGTTTACAGCAACCACAATTTTCCCATCAAAATTTTCTTATGATAATCAGTGTTGGTCGAGATATTTACCTTTTCACACCGTCTTTTCGTGTGCACCCACTTCTGCGCTGAGATGAAACAGACTGAGAAAGAAGGGGACCTCCCATGTTCAACACTCAGCAAACATTCTACATCGGAACATTCGGACATAACGCTCTCTTGTGGCAGATATTTACACCACCAGTATTTCAAGTATTTTAATCAACTCCGATGTCAAATCTGGACAGCTCTAGGCTATGTATCACTGATAATTCAACACTGGTGTTTTTGCTGTGTATGCAGTCCCCTTTTTCGCCAAACATGACGATGGTGTGCGTGGCCAAAAAGCTCAATTTTTGTCTCATCTGACCACAACACATGATAACAGTTGTAACTCTTTGCCTTTTTTAGCATCCTCCTCACTGTGTGTGGGGGCAATATATGGATGTGTCCCTTTCCTTGCAAATTTTCAACAGTTCCATGCTTTTCAAACTTCTTTACTATGGCCCTGATTGTGCTTACTGGTAATTTCAACCAAATACCTATTTTTCTGTAGCGATTCCCCAATCTATGCAGCTCAACAGCTTTTTTTCCCTCATTTGAGTTGAGAGCTCTTTGGGTTTACATCTTTGGGTTTTATATATATATATATATATATATATATATATATATATATATATACATTCACTGAGCACTTTATTAGGAACACTATACTAATACCAGGCCTCCTTTTGCTCTCAAAACAGCCTCAATTCTTCGTGGCATGGATTCCACAAGATGTTGGAAACATTCCTTTGAGATTCTGGTCCATGTTGACATGATTGCATCACGCAATTTCTGCAGATTTGTCAGCTGCACATTCATGTTGACATGATTGCATCACGCAATTTCTGCAGATTTGTCAGCTGCACATTCATGCTGCAAATCTCCCGTTCTACCACATCCCAAAGGTGTTCTATTGGATTCAGATCCGGTGACTGGGAAGGCCACTGAAGAACATTGAACTCACTGTCATGTTCATGAAACCAGTTTGAGATGACTTTTGCTTTGTGACATGGTGCATTATCATGCTGGAAGTAGCCATTAGAAGATGGGTAAATTGTGGCCTTGAAGGGATGCACATGGTCAGCAACAATACTCCAATAGGCTGTGGCATTCAAGCGATGATTGATTGGTATTAACGGGCCCAAAGTGTGCCAAGAAAACATTCCCCACACCGTTACACCACTGCCACCAGCCTGGACTGTTGACACAAGGCAGGTTTCATGCTGCTGGCACCAGATTTTGGCCCTACCATCTGTGTGCCTCAGCAGAAATCGAGATTCATCAGACCAGGCTACGTTTTTCCAGTCTTCCAGTTTTGGTGAGCCTGTGCCCACTGCAGCATCAGCTTTCTGTTCTTGGCCAAGAGAGTCTGGCTTCAGGCTCCACTGGCAGTGGAGGTGGCAGTCAGTGGAGGTGGAAGTGACGTGACATAACGTGACGTGTTTTTTCCGTGTTTTTCATTGGTCAGTCGTGTTCTGAGGCTTGAGACTCTCGGTTTGCCTCGTAATAGCCGATGTTTTCAATGTTTTTAATCGGAGGCTTAATGTACCTGAACATCGATCAAAGAAGACCAAATTTCTCTCACACATCTCGTGTCATAAACACTTTCACATATCAAAAAATCAAAACAGAAATCCAAGGAATATGGTCGTTATCTTACGTTAAGCGTTTTCCTCTCCATTGACGCCCATTATAAGGAAAAAGCTTAACGTGGCTTAATGTTCTAAAACAGTGATTCTCAAAGTGTAGTCTGCGAGCGCCCTCAAGTGGTCCGCGAGAGGATGTCGTAAAAAATCAGATTTTATATCAGTGTTTCTCAAATCACCCCCACCTGACTCCCAAAGCAAAGTTATGAGTACAGATAAGTTGTTTTCTAAATTAAAAACTAGTCAAATGTAGCCTAAATTGAGACAGTAGCCTTTTATTGAATTTGTCTGACATTACGCAAACCCACCGTTTTGCGACACTGTCTCTATACAGCGTAGTTAGGTTCCACAGCACTGTCATATCAAAGAAGTGACTTCTGAGTGTGAAGGGAATATGAAATCAGACCCTTTAAGAGTGACCAAGTTAGACTTAAACTGACTTAAAAAGTTATACTAACAATACGCCAATGGATCTGTGGCTGAAGACAGGGTCAGTTAAAAGAAAAGTTCAAGAAACAACCGATGTAAGCAACGAGGTGCAAAGACATGCTGATTCCGTTAGCATCGAGTCCCAGGATAGTTTTAGTAGGAGCTAGCACGACATGATTCTGGAATATCGTGTGCGAAAGTTAAACGAAAATACCATAGCGACTACATAAAATTTGGATTTTTCTGGACTGGGGATGTTGAGGATCCAAAACCTCATTGTGTTCTGTGCTATGACATATTGGCCAATGAAGCAATGAAACCTGCTGAACTCAGGTGGCACTTAGAGACAAAACACAAAGATTATATCTGCAAACCTGTGGCATTTTTTGAGAGAAAACGTGAAGAGCTTGAGCGACACATGAGGAAGGAAGCCTCGCAGTTTTTTGTGCCTGGGGAAACGCGAAGGCTACCGATACAAGGTCTCCCTGCGTTTTTTTTTTTATGCGGGCTGGGAAGCATATTGTTTTCGTTCTGTTTTTTTTTTTATGCCTCCAAGCCCACAGGGCTGGGAATCATATTGTTTTCATTCTGTTTTTTTTTTTTAGGTTTTTTTTTCCTTCTGTTTTTCAGGCAGGCCAAACGTATAGAAATATGTCTGATTTACACCAAATGTGGTATACATGTCTGTTATGACATGAACTTGTGCAAAGGCCCCCCCACCCCGATATTTACAAAAAAAAAAAAACAACCCTTTTTTAGGGTGTTTTTATAAGCCTCCTAGGCCGTAACTCTAGGGAATGTGAAATCTGGTCCTGGATGTAGCCCAAGGGGTCTATTAATCAGGGTGCAGGGGGTTTATGGATATCTGCTATCATTTGGAAGTTACCTGGATCAAAAGTGTACCTGTGCAATTAAATGATGAAAACAGATTTTTCCCACGGCTATAACTCCAAAACGGTAAGAGCTATTCACACCAAACCTGGTAGGTTTGTGGCATATGTGTATGTAATTCTGTCATAAAGTTTGCAGATGTGGGGGGCGAAGCCAGTGAGTTCTCTATAAAGAAATTCTATAAAATATGATCTCAAAATAGAATGGAGTCTATGAGAATACTTGCAGTACTGCAGTCTTCCACGAGAGGAGCGCCAATGTCGTGTTTTGAAAATTTTGAAAATTCTTATACAAGAGTTGGGAGACGAAACATGGCGGCACACGAACAGAGGCACCGCATAAAAGTTAGATCAATTACTATACTACGATTCTCAAGTTCGGTCTTCAGCTGAGAAACGTACTTATTAAGTTAACGTCCATGCACTTTACAAACGATTACATTCTCCTCCTCAATACACGTTGTGATTCTTACCATCATCGCGTAGCAACTGAGCTAGCTAGCTCGCTAACTAGTGTATCTTGGTAGGACGGTGAATATGTTGTCATCTTTGTGTCTGCAATCATCTCATTATTGGATTACCATTCTGTGTCCATCTAGCGAGCTAGCTAAGTTAATGTGCCTGCACTTTACGAACGATTTCATTGTTCTTTTCAATACTCGCAGAAGGCTACGACTCATAGCGCTACCTTGCTAGCTAACTAATGTATAAACGATTACATTCTTCTAACTACTGTATCTTGTTAGGTGAAATGAACGAAATGTCATCTAGCGAGTTAGGTAAGTGAATGTCCATGTACTTTATGAACGATTACGTTGTTCTTTTCACTACTTGTGGCGTTTTAATATATCTTAGCGAAAGGTGTGGAAGCTAGGTTGCTACCTAGCTAATTTTGTAAAACCACAGCGCGTTTGTTTAGGTCTGTTTGAAAGAATCTTGTTATGACTGTCACTATAAAATAATAGGTGTTGTATCTATACAATCAAACGTCCTTGAGTAGCAAGCTAGATTCCGTGAAATTAAATACCCTTAATTCAGCTGCAGCCGATCTTTTGTTAAATTCTGTTTATGGTTGGAAAAAGCAGAAACGCTACATTATAACGTTTTGATTTTCACCGTATACCTTGCCAGTACGGTTGAATTAAATAGGCTAAAGCAAAATATTATGTTTCAAAAGTTTCTTGCGTTATTCGCTGCAATGAAACTGTTTCATGATATGGTTTAATATGAGGGTGTTTACTGCTTTGCTACCATTGTGAATACTGAGTGCCTTCACTATGGTTGAGTATGCGCTCTGATTGCCATGCTAACGAGCCTGGCTCTTTGGCGTCGCGTGCTTGGTACTCTGGAGACACGGTTTCGAGGCCGGGTGGGGTGACTGTTCAAATTCTGTTTAGCGTTGGAAAAAGCAGAAACGCTAGATGAGAATGTTGTGTAGTGTTTTAACATCACCAGCTTGTTAATATTTTACATTCGTGTGTACTTAGAATTTACATCTCAAACTTAGCTGGCTAGCTAACTTAAGGATTACGTTGTTCTTTTCAATATTCGTCCTGTAGCGTCTTAACATCACCGCGTTGTCCCAGCTAAATTTGTAAAACCAAAGCGCACTTGTTTAGGTCTGTTTGAACGAATCTTGTTATGACTGTCACTATAAAACAATGCGTGTTGTATCTGTGACTGAAAATGGAGTTGACTAGCAAGCTTGATTCGGTTCATCACTGAAATTAAATACCCTTAACTCAGCTGCAGCTGATCTTGTGTTAAATTCTGTTTATCGTCGGGATTCATCTCGTCCTTCGCTACAAATATGTTTACCAATTCGTTTGGTAAAACCGAAGCGCGCTTGTTTAAGACTGTTCGAACCAATCTTGTTATGACTGTTACTTTCAAATAATTCGTGTTGTATCTGGTATCATCGTGTAGCGTTTTAACATCGCCAGCGGGCTAATATTTTACATTCGTTTGTACATAGAATTTACTTCTCAAACTCAGCTAGCAGTCCAAATTTACGAACGATTACGTTGTTCTTTTCGATACTCGTTGTGTAGCGCCTTAACATCACCGCGTTGTCCCAGCTTGTTTAGTAAAACCAAAGCGCGCTTGTTTAGGTCTGTTTGAATGAATCTTGTTATGACTGTCACTATAAAATAATGCCTGTTGCATCTGTAACTGATTACCTTACAGTTAATCAGTTAGATTCTGCAAGCTAGATTCTGTTCATCACTGAAATACCCCTAACTCAGCTGCAGCTGATCTTTTGCTAAATTCAGTTTATCGTTGGAAAAAGCAGAAACGCTAGATTAGAACATTTTGGGGTTCACCGTATACCTGACAGTACCGTTGAAATGGCAAAGCAAGATACTATGTTTCCAAAGTTTCTTGCGTTATTCAAGGCAATGAAAATGTTTCATAACGTCGTTTAATATCAAAGGGTGTTTGCTGGTTTGTTTGAATTGTGAATACATTCATGAATTACTTTTTTAAAACCGAAGCGCGCTTGTTATGGAAGAACGTATTTTAAAGAAAGGAGCGCATGCATTATCGACGAGTCTACGTAAACTGATATTGAATAACCTGATATGGTAAGCAGGTTGTTGCACTCTTTTTGCTTTATTCACTCTAACCAGCGTGCCTTCTGTAGTGTAGTTTAATATATGAAAGCCGTGCTAGGATGCTAGATAGCTTGCTAATATTCTACTTCTCAGACTTTAAAACAAAGCGTACCTCATTTAAGATGGTAATATGCATTGAAAGTAAGTAGTCTGTCATGTAACAACAGTCCTCCTTATGTAGAATCTGCACGTAACTTGGTATTGCAACAAGATGATTATTAATAGACAACATTTAAATTTGTGTAACTTTAAAACAGAGCATAGCTGTGATTAAACGTCATAGATTAAATGTCATAGAATTGTACTGTTTAATTTGTTTTGAAAGCACTGAAGGTGTTAATGTGATTATGGAATCATGCTGTGCAGAAAAAAAACTGTTTGTTTAATTATATATCTATACAGTTACATATCTTTTTGCACCTTTGGGGCTTGGAAGCATTTGAGGTAGCTTGCGACCTCTATTTTTTTTTGGGGGTTAGGTGGTCCGCGATTTTTTTTTAATGATAAAGTGGTCCTTGGTCTGAAAAAGTTTGAGAAACACTGTTCTAAAACTGCGATCAATGATCACCACATTTGTCTGACATGTCACATGTCATAAACACCATCTCCTATCAAAAAAGCAAAACTCTCCATTGACGGCTATTATAAGGAAAACGCTTCGTAGCTTTATTTTCCAAACAACGATCAACTAATAAAAAAGCAAAACTGAAATCCAATGTAAGGGTGATCCAGAGTACAGAGATGAATACATTTTGTGTGTTATTTGTATGCGGTGGTTTTGCCTGAAGTGCTAAATTTTCAACCTCAATATTAAATTCATGACGGTCAGTTCCTTATAATGGGGGTCAATGAAGAAGAGAGACTTCACGTAAGATAGTTACCAGGAAAACGGTGAACGTAAGATAACGACTATATTCCTTGGATTTCGGTTTTGATTTTTTGATATGTGAAAGCGTTTGACACGAGATGTGTGAGAGAAATTTGGTTTTCTTTGATCGATGTTTAGGTACATTAAAGTGGACACGAAACAGCCTAATTTTGACGAGTTTTGTACAGAATTAAGTGAAAAACTCCCATTTCAGATATCTACAATCCAATTGTTACTAGTTATAACTGGTGTAACGGACCGTAGCTGATCCGTGATCCGTACGGATTCCCCCACCCCCACACTGGTAACAATTGGATTGTAGATATCTGAAATGGGAGTTTTTCCTAGTAAGAATTCTATTGCAGACATCCAGAATGTCCATTCTGGATAGGAAGAATGACGTTGTGGACATCTGAAATTGAAAGCCCAATACAAATGAATGGCAAAAGTGGCGTCATTTGTCCTAGGAAGAATGACGTTCTGCCTATCTGAAATGACAGTTGTGGATAGGAGGAATGTCATTGTGCCTATCTGAAATGTTCATTTTGACTAGGAAGAATTGAATTACGGATATTTGCAATACATGTCCAGGCTAGCTATTAAATGTTAAAATGGCTTGCCATAGGAGCCTGCAGCCAGACCCTTCTCTTCTTGGCTGTCAGAAGTGGAACCCGACATGGTCTTCTGCTCTTGTAGCCCATCTGCTTCAAGGTTCACCGTGTTGTGCATTCTGAGATGCTTTTCTGCTCACCACAATTGTACAGAGTGGTTATCTGAGTTACTGTAGCCTTTCTGTCAGCTCGAAATACTCTGGCCATTCTCCGTTGACCTCTCTCATCAACAAGGTGTTTCTGTCCGCAGAACTGCCACTCACTGGATGTTTTTTGTTTTTGGCACCATTCTGTGTAAACTCTAGAGACTGATGTACGTGAAAATCCCAGGAGATCATCAGTTACAGAAATACTCAAACCAGCCCATCTGGCACCAACAATCATGCCACGGTCGAAATCACTGAGATCACATTTTTTTCCCCATTCTGATGGTTGATGTGAACATTAACTGAAGCTCTTGACCCGTATCTGCATGATTTTATGCATTGCACTGCTGCCACACGATTGGCTGATTAGATAATCGCATGAATAAGTGGGTGTACAGATGTTCCTAATAAAGTGTTAGTGAGTGTGTATATATAATATATATATAAACTTTCTTTTGAAATGTTGTTTGATGATTAATTGCTTTAAAAATAATAAAAAGGCCATAAGAAATCATATGTACTTTAAGAGCTGGGATATCTTTATTGCATGTTGTCTAAAACCGCAACATCACATAATCCACATGATAACCTTCAGAAAAAGTGTTTGTTGATACAGTACACAACATAAATGCTGTGTGTTTATGTCAAAAGCAAGAGCACCACTAGAGGGCAGCCTTCAGTGAGAAAAGGAAGGACCGGGAGAGGCCAATTATTTTCGGGCAGCACATGCTCAGCTCACTGTGAGCCTATCACTCGCATATGTCCGTGTAGGGAAAAAGTGACCATTAGTTTTTATTGCTGTATTTTTCTACATTTACGGGACATATCCTATGGCGATTGCAATTTGTATTAGGTTACCACATTAGCCACCGATGTGGCTAAAGTGAAGTATTAAACTATTAAAACAGTATTTGGTAAAGGTTTGCGTGTTATTTTTTTAATTGCAAATCCAAAAGTGTCAATATTTCAGGTGAGTAGCCAGCTATATTATTGTCTTCCATACTATTGTTGTCACTTGTTTTAAACCAGAAAATTTGCGGCTCGCGTTGTCAGAAAGGGGCGTAACTTTCCTGAAAGGGTTCGTTATATGCGAAGTCAGAAACATTGTATTGATATTCATACAGCACGTCTACTTTTGCTCTGCGTATGTCGTTAACAAACTAGCCACAAAGGTAAAGAAATTTTGTTGTTGCCGGTTTGGAAAGTAGCTACCAGATGTTTGTTGTACTTGTATTTTACTTAACGAAATAACATTAGTGACAGTCTGGTGTGCAGGATACTGGGTCTGTCAGCCATTATATTTGGTTTAAGGCACTTAAGTTATTAATAAAATCAATGTAGGACTAATAATGTGAAATTTAAAATAATACATGTAAAAGGCCTTTCCTTTGACGGATGTTAGTGCCTTTTGCGCAACTTTTCATTTTTTATGTAACATTCTGCCTCTGAAAAGATTTTGACTTATATCGTTTTTACTCGTTCTCCATTCGGAAAGCAACGATTTATGTGTTCCAAGACATGCGATGGCAAATGCCCACACATACAGTGTCTTTATGTAGCACATTGCGGAGCTTCGTACTTATAGAGATTTGTGCCTCCTGTAGAAATGAAACAAAATGCTATAGCACATGTGAATAGAGCGCATTTAAACTGCATAATGAAGCCTGTCCCCTCAAATCTCACAAATACAATGCTTTGGGTGTCCACGGTTTCGTGCTTAGAATGCCGGAGAATGGTAAAAAGACTTGCTCAGTTCAACATGTTGGCGTTTGCCTTAAACGGACTGGGCATGCAGAATGCGACTGAGGACACAGCGGTGCACCAGCTGTACCAACGATGCATACCTTGAAAGAGGGTTTTTGAGAGTCGTAGTCTTTCCGTTATATAAGGATGGAGATGTCACTTTGAGGTCTCTTTTGATTCATTTATCTTCATTTGTCTGTTTTTGACCCGTTCAAAAAGCGCAGTGGATGTTGTGTCAAAAGTTCTTTCCGTTTTCCCCTTTAAATTCAGCCAGATTCTCCACTCGTTGTGGTGATGGAGTGTTTCTCATGATTGTCGGTGTTCCATTAAATGTTGCGATGTAGTCTGTTTTGGCGAGGTGCCTCCAGCACTTGGCGTCGCATGTTTTAAGTCCTCGTAGGTCCAACAGAGCCCATTGTCTTTGAAGCGTATGAATTTAATTGGAACTTCTAAACAGCCCGTCTTTCTTCAAATTGCTTCTGGGTCGTGCTGACGAACAGCAAAACCAGTTCATTTTTATAAAGTCGATGAAAAAAATCCATTTGTGTCTAAATTTTTTAAAGAGGTGGGGGCGCAGTGTAGTTTTGAACGCTGGTATCGGGAGTGAGCCGAAGATGTGAGTATTTAAAGAAGTATTTATGTTATTGTTTATATTAAGCATAGCAAAAGTGTGTTCTCAAATAGGTTTAGTGATGTGATCTAATATCTTGTATTGTGGGAATGTACTGAATTGTCAAAGAGAATGACAGTATGAAGGGATTGTGATTTGCCGATTCACTTACATGATCTTGGAGAGCTGGTCCAAGCACCCGACTTGATTTTCCTCCACAAACTGAAAGGAATTATTCTATATACCAAAAATCATCCTTTTTAACCTCTCACGTGCAAGGTGCACAGTTATGCTAAACCTGTTTCAGGTTTCTCCAGGATGACACATTGGATGACAAAAATTAAAATACACTGTTGAGAAAGATTCTGATTTCAAGTGATTGCAGTATTTTTTGACCCATGTTTATGCAATATGTTAATTATTGGGATAAGCAGCTCATTGTAAAAGAGCCAAATTAATCTCAATGGAACAGCTTCATACAGAGAAATGCAGGGGGTTTAGCCATTTAGAGCACTGATTGATGTAACCCTCAGACACCTGTGCTGTCACCTGAACAAGCCAGAGCAATGTCCACTTCTGTGTAATAACCAGCATTAGGTGTGAAAGTCAAAGTGAGATCTTCACTATCCAGGGTGTGTGCTGGCAACATCTTTTTAGGTAACTTTTCAGGTAACTGGTTGAACTGATGGCTTCTCAGCCCTACTGGTGCCCATGGTAACCTGAATGTTTCACCTGTGGATTATAGCATATCCTCACATTCTGTTCCTGAGGAATAAAAATGCTTATTCCCAGTATTGCTGTTTTTTCCACTTCTGTAGAAAGTCTGCAACATGTTCCCCATTGTGAAGTAACTATTTATGAAAAGCACAATACAAACCTTGTCGTCCTGCTCAGCCTATTGTGTGAGACAATACACATGTATTACTGTTGCAAAATGTGCAACACATTGTTTCATGCTATCAAAATACACTAGCAATGGAACTGAAAATATTCAGTGTAAGCACAACAGAACAAACATCACAGCTTCACTATAAACTTCTAGCTGTGGAAAAAAGGAGAAAGTTTTATTTTGCCTATAACAGTCAGTCTCTGTGTTTGAACTCAGATGTTAAGCACCATTAAACCCCTAATGAAACTCCCATAAAGCCTGCAGTGTAAGGTCTGCAGGAGTGAGTGTGTGGACCACCTGTGATGGTTGTGGTTTTGGGTTATGCAGCAGTACCCCCCTGCAGCTTCTAAAAAGATGGCTTTCCCAGCAGCACAGATACAGGAGCTGATCGCAGCTCCTTTAATGGCTTCTGTTGCACAGGGCAGTGCCTTTTGATTTATCTTTTTATGACTGGCTTCAAGAGATGTAACATTGTTGAAGTTAGTTAGGGGAGTGATCCGCATTTGTTTGTCTTCTTGGCGTGTCAAGTTTGCATTCTCAGTTTCTGGAACAGTACAGGTTGTGCACACACAGGACCCTGCAGGTATTTTAAAGCCTGATGTGGTGAAGTCTAGACATCAAAGTAACCCTTATTATTTCCATGTGATGGCTTCCCCATCATCGGGGCAGGTTAAAAGTGAAACTGTGCACTTCATGCCAGTCTGTATGTTACACTGAGAAACATCCTCTAAATCCACTCAGCACTGTTGTGTTTTCCATGATCAGCTGATCTCCACCTGAAGTCTGTGCACACCAACTGGGCAGAAGTGTTGAGCTGCTGGCTGTGTCTCAAACTGCTCTGAGTCCACTGTGGTCCACAGGAATCAGTGTGAATAAGATGAGGCTGGAGTGATACCAAGCCTATGACAGCACAGCCTTCACTGTGAATGAGAGGTAAGTGTGGATCTACAGGCCTGGGGTCTGACCAGAGATGCCTGAGACTAAGTTCAGAGTGGTGTGAAAGCACTTTTTTTGATTGATACCAAACCTTTGAAAAGTAAGACAATAATAGCTAATGATAATGGTAAATGGTAATGGTAAAATATTCTTTCTGTTTTGTCTATTCTGTTCTTATCCTGCATCCAGCTAGTATGAGTTATTAGCTGGAGTGAGACGTGAGGTGTTGCCCAGCTCATTGTCCAGGGCAGTGTGAGACTGTGTTCTCCTCTACAGATTAAGATGTTTGGTGCCGCCTTGCCACCATGTCTGCAGCTCTGCGTGTCCCTAGTGGTGGTGTCCAGAATACAAGGTACCTTTGTTGCTTTAGCGCTAAACTATCACAAACACGCTTCCCTCCAAGAGGAATGCATTTATCAGTGATTTTGGTTGATTCAACTCAGTGCTGTATCCAGCACCTGCAGGTCCTGTGGCCTTTGGTCTTTTCACAACTGATTGCCCAGGCAACAGAAGTGAGGTCTCACACATAAAGATAAACACCTTCTCACAGCCCTTATATGATCACTGGTAACAGCTACAAGCAGCCTGGGCAGAACATGTTTGAAAGCTTGGTGATGATGGCATTGTCACTTTTGCTTGAGGGTACATGAGATGACAGGAAGCAGAGTGCGGTTTGTGAATGTTCTGTGTCTCGATGACTGTGCCCTCAGGTGAGGTCACCACCCTTGCACACGTCCAGGCCTTGGTGGACAACCCGTTCACGATAGATTGCAATGTGACTGTGGGCCCAGGGGAGACGCTGAAGCAGGTCCGGTGGGTGGACGGGCAGAACCAGACCCTCTTGACGTACTTGGCCGATCAGCCGGTGAGCATCATTGACCACCGTGTGGAACTGGTGCGCTCCCACCATGACCACAGCGCCATCGCCATCAAGCGGGTACAGCTGCGGGATGAGGGCTGCTACAGGTGCATGTTCGACGTGTACCCCACCGGGCAGCAGGAGCGCCAGGTCTGCCTGTCCGTCACCGGTGAGTCCTATGGTGTCCCGGAGCTGCCAATTGGAAAAATGAAAACAGGCGCAGTGGGACAGTGAATGTTGGATGATTAAAGGCGATGTGCCGCAAATAGCACTTTTAAAGGAGGATGGACATGGGTAGTCACATGAGTTTCATATAAAAGCCACTTTTGGGAGTGCTTGATTTTATTTTGGGTTCTTTTTTTTCTCTGGTCATGGTGAGTGGTGCTGAATGCACAGTATTAACAGTCTGTCGACCACTTTCTCTGTGTGGCTTAAAAATAAAGACTGATCTGATCTGATCATCCTCCCTGAATTGCCCTGTAGAATAGCTGAACTCCCTGTAATGAATTCAATCTTTTAATTTATCCCTGAAAGCTGTAGGAGCAGAGCATATTGTTTCTGCAATATTCAAAATGTAGCAGCAAAGTCAAATTTAGTATCTGTGTGTTGTCTCTAGCGACAGTGACTCTGGAGGGGAACAAGACGGCGGTGAGCGGGAAGGCAGCCACCCTGTCCTGCAGGTATGGCCTGCCTCAGAGGGTCCAGCAGGTGCTGTGGAGGAAGACGGCAGAGCAAGGTGACACCAGCGACGTGGCCTCTTTCTCCAAGCGGACGCAGCCTGTGGTCCACGAGCCCTTCCGGGACCGCATGACGCTGAGCCGCACCCTGGGCGAGACACGCCTGTCCATCAAACCCGTGACAACTGAGGATGAGGGCTGCTATACCTGCGAGTTCCACCCCTACCCAGAGGGCAGCAGGAGTGCGGTGGCCTGCCTCACAGTCTATGGTACGAGCGTGGCACATGCATCAGTACACAAAAACGCGCACTAATTAAGGCTCATATGTGACCCTATTCAAAACAATGAAATACTTGTGGGTGAAACAAAAATGGCAGCTGGAGTGCTACAGGAGTTACCAGTAACAGGCTGATTCTAAAGTAATATATCAACCTTTCAATATGAAAAATAGTAATAGTAATGTAAGTTTTCTTTTTAGTGTCTTTTTAGCACACTACTGTTCTTGTGTCCTTCATTATTATTATTATTATTATTATTATTATTATTATTATTATTATCATATAATAATAATAATAATAGTGTGGTTGCCTGAAGGGCAAGCATATTACTGTTCTTGTGTCCTTTATTATTATTATTATTATTATCTATTCTTCTTCTAGCTCTAACTGCACCTAAACAGGGCTCATTTTGTGACAACACTACACATAGTTCACACAATCGCACATACAAGTAGCAGAACACCTCAGATCTTTTGCAAAATAAAACACTTCATTCAAAACTATACAATAATTTATAAAAACCCAATTTTGTCACCATATGGCACACACATTGTTGATACAATCTGATTCTGTTTGAACCAGTTACACACTGCTCTGCATCCATTTAATCTTCTACTGTGACGATGTTGAGTAGTCTGTCTAAAAATGTGAGTATGTGGGCTGTGTTGTAAGGACCTAAGTTGGCATGGAGGTGGAGGACCCCATTCTGCGTGATTGCAGCGCGCATTGTGATATTACCACCACGTTGGCCCGGGACATTCAAAATAGCTCTGTGGCCAATGATGTTTCTCCCTTTTCTTCTTACTTTTTTCAGGTTAAACCCAGCCTCATCTATGAAGATAAATTCATGCAGGATTGCATCAGCATCCATTTGCAAAACTCTGAAAAAAGACAACATTGTGTAGTTCAGTATAGGCCTACTATAAATTTACATGTAGAAAGGTTCTGTGTGCAGTGCACAATACTGAAGTGTACATTACTTACCTCCACATATTCATGCCACACGTCTTTTACTCTCTCAGAATTTCTTTCAAATGTCACTTGGTAGAGTTGTTTCATCTGTATGTGATGTTTTTTAAGGATTCGTCCCAGTGTTGATAGAGAGACCTGATGGACATTACTGAAAACTGTGCGGTCATTGAGGATGTTTGTTTGGATTTCTCTGAGGCATATCGCACTATTGGCCAAAACCATGGTTACGATAGCTCTCTCTTGTTCCTCTGAGAATATGGGGCCTCTTCCTCCTTGACGTTCTTGACCCTCAATCCTATGTAGACCAATAAAAATACATGTAAAATGTCACAGGACAGCATACACAATGCATTGTTTCAAACATGGAATGCAGTGAATGGGTACCAAAAAGTACTGATGTAGTGCATATAGTAGTCTACATTATACTGATTTTACAGTAGAGAAAAAAATGTTTTTCACCTGTGCTCTTGTCGAAATGTCGGAATTACTGTTGCAACAGTACATCTGCTGAGGTTGGGCTGAACTCTCTGTCCTGCCTCTCTCATTGTCAGCCCATGGTTTACAACATGGTCAACCAATGTTGCTCAAATCTCCTCTGATAAATGTGGTCCTTGTCCTCTTTGTTCATGTCCTCCTCCTGGTCCACCTCTACCTCTTCCTCTTCCTCTCCGTACCCCTCTCCCTCCGCGGGCTCCCCCTCTCATCCTCACTCTCCCTCTTCCTCTTCCTCTTATACTGTAACGTTGCCTTCCATTTTTGTTGAAGACAAGTAAACTCACCTGTTGCCTCTTTATAGTGCTTATGCCTGATTGGTGAGTTTACAATTAAGCACCTAAGTGTCTGTACACCTGACAGCTGTTTGATCAATTGGTTCATAGGTGTGGTATTTGGAAAGGCACTACCTTGAAATGACAAAGAAGTGACATCATGTTAGATTTCTGTGTCTAATGTAGAGAAGTGTGTTTAGTGTTTTGCAAAACACTGTGTGTAGTGTTTTGCAAAAAGTGTGAGGCTGAGAATGTGCTTATAGTTGTGCAGATCTTGGCTTAGGTTTTGCTCCTTGAGTGTCAGGTTTCACCAACTGTGTGTTATTTTCAATTTTAGTGTGTAAGCAATCGTAAAAAACTGAATCGTAAAAAAAAAAACAGCTCTAATTTTGGCCCATTCAAAAAGATGGGAGTTTAGAGTGTGGGCCGAAGGTTTGTTAGAAACTTTATAAACTGCCGTATCTCCATGAATAATGGCTGTACACGCATAAAAATCAGACAAAACAAAACAGAGCTACACTTCTGCAGATTCTCACAATGTTGTCGGTTTACTGCTGTCATGAACGGTTTTTGAAGTATGAGCCTGTGTTTGGTGACTGGTATCCCCTCACTCTAACCAGATTAACATTTGATATTTAAATTGTTGCAACGAAGTCAATCAGAGACGTGCTGTGAACTTACCCCCTCTGTGTAAGGCTCCATCGTGAGAGACAGAGCGGATTTGAGGGGAGGGGGAGGGGAGACAGCAAGCCCAATGCACAAAAACTTCCACATTAGAAAAACAGGTTTTTTAAAAGTGCTGTATCTCCATGAATTCTGGCTCTACATGCATTTTGTAGCAGAGCTGAAATGAGTAGCTTGTGTGAGCCCTTTGTAAAGCCAGTAGGGTTGCAGCTAGCCGAGCAGTTTCAGCAATTGCATTACTCCCTGAGACTTGATTAAATACTGTTGTTTCCAAGAGAACTAGTGGCAAATCGCCTTTAACTCAACTGCTAATGACGCTGGCTGTGAGAGTTCAGCTTAGCAGAGAGAGTTCTGCCAATTCTGGCTCTACGCACATAAATTATACATCAAAATAGAGCTACACTTGTGCACATTCTAACCAAGCTGTGATGAACGGTTTTTGAATTATGAGCCAAAATAGGTGCCCAGTTTAATCTTTGCTTTCAGTCATGTAAACACATTCAAAGGGAGTTGGCAGCGTCAGACACAGAGAGGGAAGGGAGACGGCACATGGCAACTCGAATACCGCCTACGCTCGATAATGCACACAGGCAGCCACAGACACACACACAAACAGACACACAGACACACAAACACGAACAGACACATACACACACACGCACACACATATGAACAGACGCACACACACAGACACACAAACACAAACAGACACACAAACACGAACGGACACACACACACACGAACAGATGCACACACACACACACATGAACACACACACACACACAAATGAGCAGACACACACAGACAAACACACACACAGACACACAAACACGAACAGACACACACACACATGAACAGACACAGACACACACACGCACACACATACACACCAACAGATACATACACACACACGGACAGACACACACATGTACAGACACATACACACAGACATACACATGAACAGACACAGACACACACACGCGCGCACACACACACACACACAAGCAGACACACGCACATGAACAGACACACACACCCACACACAGACACACACACATACACACACACACACACAAAGAGACACAGACACACACACACACATACACATGAACACACACACACCAACAGACACAGACACATGAACAGACACACACACACACACACGTACACACACAGACATAGACACACACACAAACAGAAAAACACACACACGTGAACAGACATGCGAACAGACACACACACACAAATGAACAGACACACACACACACACCCACACTAACAGACACACACACACACACAAACAGACACACATGTGATCAGACACACAAACACGCACACACAAACACACACGCACAGACATATGTACCATCAATCATGCACACAGGCAACCACATATCGCATTTTCTTCAGAAAATGCACACAGATCTATTTTAACATCAAAATTTGGTGTCTTTTTGTAGTGAATGACGTAGGAGGCAAATGATATGGATTGTTGTGTAAATGAACTGCCTTAAATAGGCTGTATAGGCCAGGGAGGGGATCTATGTATAGAGGATTCTATTTGCAGCACACTGTGTCAATCGCATATTGTAAAGGTCAATGGTGAGCATTTATCTTTTTTTTTTTTACTTTAGTCTTCCTTAACAAAAGAGGGGAAGTGGAGTGGAAGGAAATGGTTCTAAAGAAAGGAAAAGCTACTGAGTGTGTGTGTCTGTGTATATACTCATGTGCTTCGGAGGGGGCTTGTATGTGTTTCATGGCTTGAAAACAGACTTGGTAATTACTAGTTTAGTATTTATATGGGCACTGTGTGTGTGTGTGTGTGTGTGTGTGTCTGTCTGTCTGTCTGTCTGTCTGTCTGTCTGTGTGTGTGTGTGTGTGTGTGTGTGTGTGTGTGTGTGTGTGTGTGAGAGCACATATGTGTACAGTCAGTTTGCTTGAGCCCAGGCCTGTGGCCTGATGTAAAACTCCAAGCTCTGCACAAAAGAAGGAAGAGTAGTGTAAACAACATTTGTGGATGCATCCAACAGGAAGGCAGCCCTCACTGTGCTGTGACCCACAGGGCCAGCTCACCCCTGCAATCTCTCATCCTTACTGGTGCTATTCATCAGTGATACAAAAACGCAGCTTCCTGAAAAGAGGCTAAGAATCTGTAGCATTTTTGACCACACTTAATGAAATTCATGTAGTTACAGTTTTTTTGATTGCCAAGACACATTTCTTGAAATTATGCTCCATTTCCCAAAACTCTAAACACAAATGGGTAACTGCACAATCATCTTCACAAACTTCAAACTTCCTTGTCAAAACCAAACTCTCCACTCAAAACCATGTAATCTTACATCTAAACCAAACTTTGCCTTCAGACATCACACAAAAGCCATCAAATACACATACACTACGAAATAGCCATTACACACTGGTGAGATCAATTCAAAATACTACTGTAAAAATCTGTTACTGCAATGAATAATTGCGCTTATGGTTTTCTCCCAGAACAACCTTTTTACATGATGAACACAATATAAAGACAGAATACATGCATAAATTTTCAAAAATTTTAATTCCTCAATGTACTTAGTAAAATAAACTGTTATTGAGTGAAAAAGTAAATGTACTGTAAAAATATGCAACTGATACAGAACGTAGAATACAGTAAAATAATTTCCATGTATTTACCAATATAAACCAATGAAAAAAAAACAGTTTGTACATAAAGAAAGAAATCATATTTATTCTGCCTCAACATCCCATCTCTGGTCTGGGTCAGGCCAGAGGTTCTCATCAACATCACAGGCAATATTAGCCCTAGCCAGGCAGCGGGGGAAAAAACCCCTTGTATGCCTTATCCACCCCTGGCAAGCCTCAACCGTAATATCTAAACAAGCCTCCTCCATGGCCTGGAGGAGATGAACACGGATGTAGGGGTCACGGTCATAGATCTTCCACCGCCATGCCGAAAAAAAACTCCTTGATGGGGTTTAGGAAGGGAGAATATGCAGGTAAAAAGATGTTGCTGAATCTTGGGTTGTTCGTGAACCAGTCACAAACTAGAGCAGCCCGGTGGAAACTGACATTGTCCTCCTTTTGGTAAGATTAAATCCTACTTCATCAACAAAAATGAGTTCATGAGGAGTGTCTCTGGCATCAATATCAAAGATTCTCTACAAAAGAGATGAAACACAGTACAGTAAATGACTACTCTGAAACACATTGTTATATTACACAAAAGTAGGCCATCATATAGCCTGTACTACAGTATATACTGCTGTAATACATAACTGTACTCAAATACTTGATACAGTATGAAAAACCATACTTGCACATATTCCAAGCGCTGGTTTTTGACTCTATCGGAGTTCCTTTTGAAAGGAACACGATAGGCCTGTTTCATCCTCAACCTGTTCTGTCGAGGAATGCAGTCAATTGTTGAGATGCTGACTGCATTAATGTCTTGGAATATTCCCTGATCCTCAATAACTCTCCTTTGTATCTCATGCAAGCGAATGATATTGCTGGCTATGACCATATTGATGATTTCCATCTCTTGCTCTTCTGAAAATAGCCATCTTCTGCCTCCATTAGGTGGTTGTTTCTCAGTTCTGCAAAAATAGAAGTACTGATGGATTACAGTAAACCATCCATTTTACAAAATGGGAGCATATAGTAACTCCAATTTAACTGTATGTGATATGGTACAGTAATACAATGCATTTCAGACAGCATACAGTACAATAGAGCAAACAGCTCCAGTACATGTATGTGCTGTAACAGTGCAGAGTACAGCACTCCAAAGTTACACTAGAGAGCAGTATTTAAATTACCTCCATATTTTCCTCTCTGAAGGTCCGGATTATAGAGCAGCTCAGATTCGGCTGCACTCTTTGCCCAGCTTCCCTCTTTGACATCCCGTGGAAAAGGACATGGTCAACTAGAGTTGCACAAATCTCATCAGAAACTATTTGAATGCTAGTGCTTTCTAAATGAGCACATGGTGCAGCCAGTGATATATGAAGGGATTTGTGTGTAGAGTTTTTCACAAAAAGTTCAACAAATCTGAATCACGTGTGAAACGGGGGAATAGTGTTTATAGTTTTGGGAAATGGGTCTGCCTTTTGGTTGATGGCGTCGTGGTTTGAGATGTTTAGTTAATAGGCCCAGTTATAGTGTGTAAGCGATCGAGAAAAACTGTAAACTGTATAGTACATTTGATTGAAGACCATGTCAGACTTGAAATAGGCACTAGATAAATTGCCCACTTGGTGGCCTTTTTGAACGCTTTTTCTCCTTTCGGTGGCAGCGTGACCTTATTCCCAACATACACCAGGATGTTGACTCACTTTAACTAATTGCACTGGCCTTTGCTTCAGTGTGAAATTCCCATAGGCTGAAGCAGGGATACCGTGCCCACATGGCAGCAGAGTGATAGAGTTGACAGGAGTGAGCCGTGAAAGAGGAGTTTGTGGAGGGAGAGGTGATTAATTCAGGCATGACTCTGTCACTGTTCTCATCACACAGGCTTCCTCTGTGTCTCTGCCCGCTCTAATCTTAGCCAAACAGCAGCATTTTTGTCTGCAGTGCAGTCACCAGCCTTCCCCATACCAGTCCCGAAAAAGAAGCATCTCCCTCCTCTCTCTGCCTGCAGATTACACACTGCAGGCCTGAGGCGGGACTATTGGTGCTGTTGGAGCTGAGAGAATGACAGGGCCTGGCTCCTCCATGCCCCCCCTTGATTTTTTTTTCTTACTGTAGCTTGTCGTTTGAGACAGGGGCACGTCATCGTATCCATCTAGGGTGAGATGGGGTCTTTATCCCCTTTGTCTGACAAAGAGAGACCATCTGATTGCTCCTCAAACAGAGCAATTCATAGCCAGGGCTTGCTATCTGCTGTTTGGAGACAAACCCACAGTATTCAGCATTAGGCCCTCTTTAGTGACTAAATTTCTCAGTCTCAGTTTAGCCTGTCTGAGCTCTCTGTGTTTGGATATTTCAGGTACTCTTTGGAGAAAAACATGAAGGCTTTGATCTTCAAACATATCTTCTGAGTTTTCTGGTGTGAAGTTCAAGCAGGCAAGGACCTCCAACATTCCAGATATCTGAATCCCCCTTTCCAGGAGCTTCCCATCTCTATATTCCTCCAAGTCACATCCTCCATTACCCAGTAAATTAAAAACAGGTTCTCACCTCCATTTTTCTCCACCTTTCCAGTTTACTTCATTGTAAGGTGCATTTAACAACAGTGTATTGATACCTCACTGCGAGAAATTAAAAACAATTTAAGAAAAGATACATATGAATGACACAATTTAAAACAATATGTACAGTGGATCAAAATTAAAAACCAAAGACACAGATGTGGAAGGGGTGGGTGGGGGTAGAGGGATAGGGGAAAGGGAGGAGATAGGAGAAAGATAGACCATGGAGCCGCCGCCACTGATAATAGGCAACACCCTAAAACATCGTATAGACTAGTCTAACATTATACGTCTGCCTTAAGCTTATATAATAAACTTATATAAATGTCCACGAAAGCATTTAACCACCTACCGAAAATCTGGTTGTTCTACTGTAGAGAAAGGATGTAAACCTTTCACCACAAACTTTGTCACCGCTCGGTGACACTCGTTCACCCTCTCCTCATTTAGCTTAGCTCCCAGAGCAGCGAGCGTGAAAGGGCTTTGCTTTTCTTGACTCGGAGCCGAAGTCAAGCAGCCTGCTGCCTGGGAGCTATCGCTTTCATCAACAGCCTGCCTGTCATCATCTAAAATGGATGAAACGTGAATATTTGTACATAATACGTTTTCAGTTCTTTTTTGTTAGAATATGCCTGTTGCTTGTAAGACGCCAGTATGCCAGTGATATTTAACATTACCCTCGTCAACGGAGGTCACGGTGCTGCTTGCTTGGGCAGCAGCACTCGTACGCAGCCGGTCGAAAACATGACATTCCTGGAACTTAATACCGTGTTGGGTAGACAGATGTTTTAGCATATTGCTTGTATTTGCACCGTTATACGAAATAACAGCCTTGCACTTATTACAAACGGCATAATTTTCGTCTCTTTTAGTGAAATGCAGCCAAGCTTTGGATTGCCTCTTCCTCTCCATGATTCCCTCTTAAAGCTTGAACTCGCAGAGTGTGACATCGTGTCGCACGACGCAGAAACGTGTAGGAAAACGTCATGCTAGGAGCAGGAGCATCGTTCAGAGCAGTGTTTCTCAACCCTACTCCTGGAGGCCCACTGTCCTGCATATCTATCCTTGCTCCAAACACACCTGATTGGTGTGATTAACATGCTCTTGATTAAATCAGGTGTGCTCAGCTAATCAAAAGTGCCACTGATGAGTTCAGTCAGGTAGGTAGAGCAGAGAAAGATGGAAAACGTGCAGGACGGTGGGCCTCCAGGAGCAGGATTGAGAAACACTGGTTTAGAGGAATCGATAACGTCGGAGGCATACAATTCCGATGGATCGTAAAAATTAGAACCGTTTCTTAGTCGGAAGCGGTTGTCAATTCCCATCCCTAGAGCCAATGTAGTGCATCCAGGACAGGAGTCATGTGCTCACACCTCTGTCTGGTCAGGATTCCCACAGTTTTGGGTGAGTAGTAGAACAATGAATGCAGTGTTTGCACAGCAGGACTGAAGTGTGTGACTGTTGTTGTGTAGCTGCACTTTGCAGAGAAGACATGTCCTCCCAGTAAACTAAATAAAACCGCTGTTACAAAAAAGTTTTACTCTCTTAGTGTGCCTGTTTGGGCATGTGTAGTTTTGGGCACAGTTATGCTCACAACACTACAGTTACAGTAATCTATTCCAGAAGTGCCAGAACTTTGACAAACATATATTAAATTAAAATATTAGGAAATTTCTGCTTCTGAAAGATTTCATCTGAGATATATAATTTACTGTGACCCTGATCCCTGCTTATAGCTTACATACATGGAACATGAATTAAATGAAGGAAAAAGGTGAAGCTGGAGGAAGTGGCACAGTGTGCTCCATACTCTGAAAACATTCTGTAAAAAGATATGTCTGAAAGTCAGTTTTTGTGTTCCAGTGTTCATCCTGACCGCTGTCCTTTTTTCCACTCTCAGTTCTGCCAAAACCTGAAGTGACCTACAAGACCACGTTGCCGGGGGTGATTGAGGCCAACTGCACTGCACTGGCCCGACCAGCAGCTGAGATCATCTGGAACGTGGAAGGAGACAACCGAACACTAGGCCCGCCTGTGTCCTCCTCCTTCCAGCAGGGGGATGGGACCACACTGGTCATCAGCACCCTGTCCATTCAGGCCGATCTGATCGAGGACACATCCGTCAAGTGCCTAGTCCACCACCGCGGACTGGACTCCCCCATGTCCGTGTCCATGAACACCAAGAGTGAGTACAGCTCTCTCTGCCTCCTGTGTGGCTCCGGCTGCTTTGTCAAACACACAGAGTGAGGCATCAGTGTATGGGGTCTACTCATTTATCATTCGCTTTTACTCAGAAGAGATTAGTGACTGCTAATTTTCTTGGGGGTCTGCGGAATCAAAGTTTAAAAGAACAAGAACACTGGTAACATCAGCAAAAACTTAAGAATGAATTAGTAACAATAAAAATGATAACAAGTGAAGCATAACAAATTATGCAGATGTGAAAACCTGCCTGTTCTGTGCCTGATGAGACTGGATGTCATCAGGCAAAGTGGGCATTCAATGCTGTTGCTTGTACTTCTAAATGGAAGTGTTTGTCTGAAAAAATACCTTCTTTTGTCATTTAGAACAAACGTTTCTGCTGTAGTAATGGCAGTTTGAAATGGTGTGTCCTGGTCTGTGTCCTGAGAGATGCACATTGTGGGCAGTCTCTGTAAAAGGCTGTCACCAAATTAGCCCTAGTGCTGCTCTAGCCTGTGGTCACACACCCCTTAATCTAAACCAAGAATCGTCATCATTAGATTGAAAAATATAAGATCAGTCTTACATAACATCGATTTTAATAGATGTCATCAAAAATAATGCAAATGCATGTATTGTACTCTGGAAAGAACTCTTCGTTTGGTTAACATCCTTGAAATACAGTCAGAGCTATCAGCATAAAATTGACCAATTTACCTAGCTAAGTGCATGCTACTTAGCTAACTAGCTGTTTTTAACAGTAGTATTCATCACTGAAGAATTAAAGACTTAAATTAAGTTAAATCTTTTCTAAAGTTCCCTGTCAAATTTTTCCTGTTGGCATGGTTGTGTAACTCCAACTACTACACCAATGGCTGTTCCCAAGGCACTCCCTAATAGCAGCTCCCATCTATGACTCTTATGAAAGGTGCAAAAACTCTTTGAAGGCATATGCTGTGGGTTGGAGGGGAACACGCTCAGTGGGTCAGTCGTAGTCATTATAGTCATCTACCTCCATGGTGATTGTTGAAAAGTATAAAACTAGTCTGACAGATTGCAGTAGGGCTATGGTGGGCATCCATATTCATGTAATGTAAGCAATGATGTATACGTATACAGTATATATGATCTATCTTGGAATAATCTGGGGATTTTGGCTGCATTTCCCCCTTTATGTAACCCTGTTTGGAACTGTCAATCATGCATACAGCTCATCTCACCATACCAACCTCTACAAGAGTGCTAAAGCATGGCCGCACAGCGCCAGCATGCACACATGCAGCCAGTGGCTGTTTATTGCACACAGCGCAGCACAGTTAAGCGGGAACTAATTAGAGGATAGACGCTACTCCACTGACATCATCTGAGTGCAGTGGGATGAGGAAACCCTGGCCGACATACCTGCCCCCATCCCCAAAACAAAGCGAGTTTGCTCCACTGCTGCGCCCACTCCTGTGCCTCCCGGAAGATGAGGTGGGCAATTTCGAACCCATGTGGTAGGGCTTAGCCTGTACTTGGTTTGTGCGTCTTGGTGACTGTGCTCGTTTTTTGCTTTTTTTTTAATAGTGTTTTCCTTTATGATGACACTGGATTGATTGAATTGAAGGGCCACAGTAGGTTATTCAGTCCAGAGCCGTGGGATAAATCCATGTTCCTACAGCCAACATTCCATTCTGAAGTTGGTGGGGGGTCCACCGAAAAATGAGAAAAACAAGTCAAGTCTTCAAAGGCATGTCATTCAGAGGTTTCTGCCTGAGGAGTTCCAATAAGGTTCTTGTTACAACATTTCTGTAGTGGGATGCACCCCAGCAGCACTTCAGTCCAATGTCCTGCTTTTACTCAGCAGCAGATGTGCCTACCCTCACCAGCTGCTCTCTGTGGTGTGGGATGTCAGCCTTTCATGTGGCATCTGTAGAGGGAAAGCTGACATCTTTGATTGGAGTCCCTCTGATCCCAGCAGCACACCCCATTAAAGTAAACATGCATAGACTAGGACTAGAAGCTTTTCTGAGATTCCATCACTAACTTTCAGTCTGTTAGTCTGTTTGCCTTTTTGAAGTTGTTTTTTTCCAAGTCTTTCCTTTTATTGGTAGTTTTATCTCCTCCCCTGCTTGTTAAAGAGGCAAAATTTCAGGGCCACTGTACATGCACTAATCTCACGACATGATGAGTCTAATAGGAATGGTATAAAAATCTGAGTATTACAGTATTACAAGTGTTAGGATTGGATACTATAACTGTATTCAATATTTTCAGAATGGCAAACAAAACTATGACTATAAATGAATGTGTTCTGGCAGCATCTATGTGATTTTTGCACATTTCCTAAATATTCCATTTTTATTGAAGCACATGTACCTTTTTAGGATTCACCTTGGATATTGGCTTTCTCGTGGAGAGGATATAATTGTATTTTTAAAAGTAAACCTTTTTATGTAGTGCTTCTGTGAGACCACATGAAGCACAGCAGGACTGCAGAGACACTGTTATTCCTGGCTCATGGCTCCCTTTTACTGGGAATAATGTTTTGGAAATTTTAGTCTGTAAAGTGTAAGCCAAGAAGATTAAAAGATAACAATGTTTGTGCATTAAAAGCACATTAGGTTCTCTGCAAATAGCATGGGCCTCATTGTTTTGCTGAGATATCAAGTTTAACACAGCTTCAGCAGCACAATCATGGTGCTTCAGATGATTTCAGTTATCACTGTGGATTTTAAGTGCACAATGGGACTGAGGAGTCTACCTATTAAGGGGTCAAAGGCCAGATGGCCACTGCTTCAGATACTTAGAAAGGCCATTGAATGAATTTTTAAGCAATTTTCAAGAATTTCTGTAACGTTTTAGCTCTGTTTCCTTGCTGAAATGATGCCTTTCATGAAGGACATTTTCTGAGAATTCCCTGACCCTCTATGTCATGCTCTGTAAAGTGAATTAAGAAAACTATTACAAACAAAACGTGCTGATTTTCCTGGCCCTTTGCTGCTCGGGCTATTTTAGTCAGACACAATTATGATTTGGTTTGAGGTATGTGAAAAGACATAAACATAATGTCTGTTTTCCTGAAAATCACAAACAAGATGCTGGATTTTTAAACAAACAGTCTGAACAAGGATAACATCACTTGCTGATGTCTAGCTCTGTCTCTGGTAGTTTTTATAATTAATAGCAGTTTATTTATATAAGTGTATCACACACCGTCAGCAGTATATTATTCTGACATATAATGCTTGAAAGATTTCAAGTATGTTTTAAGGTTTTTCTTAAGTATAGTGTTTTAAAAACTATCCTTCTATTCAGGGAACCCAAGAGAGATCCGAATATAGAATTCAATTCAGTTCAATTCAATTTTATTTGTATAGTGCTTTTTACAACACAAGTTGTCACAAAGCAGCTTTACATTGTTCCCAGGCCTGAGACCCCCTGAGAGCAAGCCTAAGGCAAGGCAACAGTGGCAAGGAAAAACTCCCTAATTAAACAGGAAGAAACCTTGAGCAGAACCCGGCTCAGAGGGGGAGCCCATCTGCTTCTGGCCGGCACTGGGCAGATAGAATTACAGAGAATACTTAAAGTTGTACAATGTACTTTAAGACAGTTGAGTTTGATAGACAGTAGTAATTAACAATAGAGTAATTATAAAATGTATCCTAGTGTGGCCGGTTCTTGGCACGCAGTTGGCTTGATAGGCAGGGCAGTGAAGTAGCAGGACTGGAAATCGGGATGTGACGCTTGGGCTACAGCTCCAGGCAGGAGCCCGGAGCAGGGATAGGAAACAAATAGTAAACAGTGATTAGTGGATGGTAATTGCAGGAATGGAAACATAAAGGCAAAGGGGGGAAGAGGGATGCATGTGTGCAATAAGGAAAAATCCCGGCAGATAAGCACTATGGCAGCATAACTAGGGAATGAGAGGCAAGGGGCCAGCATGATCATGAGGGTGACCCTAAGGCAGTCAACACCAGACCACAGCTGGATCAGCTGAACACAGAGTACCCAGGCCATGATGTAGTGACAGCAATGACCACTTAGTCCACCAGAGACTCTACGATCAATGCCAGCACCGTGCCGTGTCCCTCAACTAAAGGATTTGAAATAAAGATAAGTTTTTAGCCTAGATTAAAGGCGGAGAGAGAGTCTGCTCCCCGAACTCCGGTGGGTAAATTGTTCCACAAAAGGGGCTCGGTACGAAAAGGCTCTACCGCCTATAGTACTTTTACCCACTCTTGGAACAATGAGAAGTCCTGCGCTTTGGGAAAGTAGAGTTTGTTTTGGAGAATATGGGTGGAGAAGGTCGGGAGGGGCAAGCCCATTTAAAGCTTTAAATGTAAGGAGACGTATTTTGAAATCAATGCGGTATTTGATAGGTAGCCAATGGAGAGAGGCTAATACTGGGGTAATGTGCTCAAAGCGCTTTGTTCTGGTTAGAATACGAGCAGCTGCATTTTGAACCAACTGAAGGGGCTTTAGGGAGGCATATGCACATCCTGACAAGAGGGCATTACAGTAGTCCAATCTGGATGTAACAAAAGCATGGATTAGCTTTTCAGCATCGTGTATTGATTGAATTTTCCTGATTTTGGCGATATTCCCCAAATGAAAGAAAGCGGTCCTGGAGGTGTTTTTTATATGTGTTTCAAAAGAGAGCTCAGGATCAATCGTAACACCAAGATCTTTGATGGTTGCACTTGAGGCCAGAGAGACACCATCAAGACTGAATGTGATATTGGAGAGTTTGCTCCTGATAGACTTTGGGCCAATAACCAATATTTCTGTTTTGTCCGAATTTAGAAGGAGGAAATTATGGGCCATCCATGTCTTTGAGGCAGGCTTCCATGTTTGATATTTCCAAGGAGACATCAGGTTTGGCCGATATGTATAACTGAGTATCATCTGCATAGCAGTGGAAATTAATGCCATGTTTACAAATGATATTTCCAAGAGGCATCATGTATAAAGAAAAGAGCAAAGGTCCAAGCATGGATCCTTGTGGTATTCCATGTCTTACTCTGGAGAGTTTGGAAGACTTATTGTTATTGAAGACAAAGTGATGCCGCTCTGAAAGATAAGACCTGAACCAGGATAGAGCCTTTCAACTTATGCCAAGCAGGTTCTCAAGTCGGTCTAATAGAATAAGATGATCGATGGTATCGAAGGCTGCACTTAGGTCTAGGAGCACAAGTAGAGAGATACAGCCATTGTCAGAGGAGAGAAGTAGGTCATTAAGTACTTTTAGGAGAGCGGTTTCTGTGCTGTGATGCGGTCTAAACCCAGACTGAAAAACTTCCAGAATATTATTGGACTGTAAAAGGAGCAAAGTTGCTTTGTTACAACTTTTTCTAAGATTTTTGAAAGGAATGGGAGATTTGAGATGATATAGAAAGTGATCACTCACACACGCCCAAAGTTAAACTTTTCTCAGGAGCAGTGAAAGCAGATTGGTTGGAGCGCATCATCGTTATACCCCTCAGACCCTTAGAGAAACCAGACTGTTGCACTATATTCTGCTGTTCAATTTCCCTGGCGGACTTTTCACCAGAGAGTATGCCTCTAACCGGATTCAGAATGGATTTTTCATTAATGTATTTTTCTTAAATATCTAACCATGGTATGTTATATTTGTTTATATGGTTCTGTGTCTCTCATTGACAGTGTGTTGTGTGTTTGTGTGTGCTTTGTTGCTTTATTTTTTAAGGTATTGTGGGCCTCTCTTACTGACAGTGAGTTGTCTGTGTTGATGGGTATTCATTTATGGGTGTTGTATCTGTCTTTTTGACAGTGTCCTTTGTGTTTCCAGGTTGTGTATTTCTTCATAGTTTGCTGCGTCTATTTCCAGTGTACTGTCTGTGTATTATGTGTTATGTCTCTTTCATTGACAGCATGTTGTCCCTTTGTGTTAGTGTGTGCTTGTTGATAGGCTGTTGCATCTGTGATTGACAATGTGTCCTGTGTGTGCTTCCGTTGCAGTTGGAAACGCCCTCACCATTCTCATCTCTGTGACCACCATAGCAGCCGTCCTCATCCTCTGCATGTGTATTTGCCTGTGGAGGTGTTTCCTCCGCAGGGATGGTGAGTCTCTGCTCCATTTCTCCAACATTGGCCCTGAATCCAGACAAAGCCTTTCACACTAACCTCAAGATTCATATCCTTAAAATCCATCCAAAGCCCTGCTCTGTGTAAGTAAAGCCATGATGTGGCCAGGGATGGACCTTGGGTCATGTCACTCCATGGAAAGTACAGCAGGGTCATGTGACTGTGGTCATTAAGAGCCTCTGTCACTCTACCCAAACAGGACACCAAACCAATCCTAAACTGAGAATTACACATAGGCTTTCATTACTTTCAGTTGCTGAGCCGTGAGAAGGAATGAAGAACATGTCCTGGAAAGGATTGTTGCGTGACCCTAGTGTCCAGACCATGGCTGCTCTCCTCTAAGAATAAGGCTGGCACTGTAAGGGTTAAAGCCCACAGCATGCAGAGGTAGAAAGGTGTAGAGTTGTCACAGGCCACCGGAAACAAAGCCCAGCCAATCGTTTTTTGTCTCTGCCCATGACCTCTCCCCTGTGGATGATGGTAATGCCAAAAGGTGATGGCACATCCTTGGGAAAGGCAGGACTTTGACCCTGTAGACTGCTGGATGGGGGAGGGGTGTCTTTGATGAGAAAAAACAGATAGCTTGCAGTGAGGATTTCGTAGTTGCATTGGGTGTGTTTGATTTGATGTTAGCCAAAAGAAATTGCAGTACCTGCTGAAATTATTTCCCTAGTAGTGTCATATAATCTGGGGTGACTCTGAGGCTGAACCAAATCCATTTCAGTATGACATGCACTGCGCTGCAGTCAAAACTGAAGGCTCCTCCATGGAGTGAATTATGGGGGTTTTGTGCAGTGGGGCATGCTACTAAATGTGGCCCTGTTGTAAAGCATGCCAGGGGTCGTGCACCCGCCCTTGTGTCTGCTTTTGTCAGGAAGAAAAATATTTCCATTCTTTTGCTGAGAAGGTCTTGTTCCCTGTGTTTTGCTGGCAGCATAATCACACTCATCCTCAGGCCTTGTGTCTTTGTGGGTGATGGTAGGCCTGATTCCTCACATTAAAGCTAATTATAGCCCATGGTTGTTGTGGATGGAGGTGTGGTGTAAAGTCAGCCCTAACATTACTGGGGAGTTCTGTTCTAATGTATCGCTACCTGCCACAGAGAACCACACAGGTTGGTGGAGTCTGTACCATCAGGGAAATTCGTACAAAAATATATAGTAAACTCAACACTTACCTTTTAGATTTTACTGCATTTGTAATGCATTTTCTCCTGTTATCTGACAGCAGTGATATGATATGATACTGAGTGTTGAGTCTTCCAGCTCCCCATTAAGGTAACCGTGTGACTCAGGCTGAAGGTGGGTACCATCCAGTAGATTGGAAAGAGGTGGTCTGCTGACAGATCCTATGTTTTCCTCACTCATAGGAAAGGCTGTGACAGAAGAGGAAGGCCATGCCTGACAAATCAGCTCAGCCCCACAGATATGTGTGTTTGTGTGTGTGTGTGTGTGTGTGTGTGTGTGGGATATGTTAGTGTGTGTGCGTGTGTGTGTGAGCACATGTATGTGTGTGCAATACGTGTGTGTGTGTAATATGTGTGTGTAATATGTGTGTGTGTGTGTTTGCGCATGCGCATGCGTGTGTATGTGGCTTTGTGTGGCTCTGTGTGGTGCCAGGACATGCTCTGACGCAGCTCCTCTGAGTGCAGTTACACAAAGAAAACCCTTTTTATAGAGAGGCCTGACTAACACCCTTCACACGCCCCATCCTGGAAGGGCTCAACCGTCATTCTCACCAGCACCTCCTCTCAAGACCAAAACCCCTTTTGGCAGCTTAGCCTTAGCAAAGCTTTCACCCACCCAGCACTGTCATCAGAAGCATGACACACTTATATTTTCTACAGTTTAAAGAGATGCATTTCCTTAACAAAACAAATCTGTTTTCAGTATTTTTTCAGTATTTTAAAATTTTTAGTCAGTCAACATGAGTTTATTAAGGGGTAGGAGAGAGAGATGTAGGTGGAGCAGGGAGAGGGAGGGATGTAGGTAGAGTAGGTATTGGTGTCGGTCGTCTGTCCTTGTCTGTGGGAAAGAAGTGACTAGTCAGAGTCCAGCACACAACAGACAAAAGATGTCCGCCATAACTGTGCCAACTCTGAAAACTGGCCTGCATGGGGGAGGAGAGATGCAACTTCAGGAAAGCACATCCACACAGGCAGATAGTGGGTCCTCATTCTAGCACGTCACTCCCTGAAGAGTGTTCACAAATATTATCTGGAATCAGTGAAAGTAAGACATAGAAGTAATTCAGTGATAGAGAAGTCTCCAAAAGGGTATCTACAAAACTGCAGTTTTTGACATCTGCAGAAATGTCACAAATACTTGTGAATGGAATGAGCAGAATGTTGATGCATACCAGATGCAGTGCGTTCTACTCACACACACAGCATTATTTTCCAAGTTGGACCTGTCAGATGCTCTTGCAAAGGGTTACACTGACCGCGTACAAAAAAATTATACATTTAGAATATATTTTAATGTTGATCAGTGTGTTGAAAATATGTAAATGAATACCATTTTGATACATTGCAGTATATTTCTGTTTTAAATGTATTTGTGATATATTCTTGGGCCGAAGAACATATTTTCTCAATATATTACAATGTATTTCGTATTTGCTTTGCTTTGAATATTACATCTATGTACTGTAATTTAACACATTTCTGGTCTCCAGTGTGACTGGGGGTTCTCTCGGTGGTGTTGTTGATGCTTAGAAGCAGGGAGAGGATTGTGACATAGCTGACCTCCAGGTCTTGACCCCTATGGTTTACCTCAAAGATGGACTGTGGATAAGGGTGGGAGAAAAGAAAAACAATGTTGACCAAAGCTGTAAGCAGTGTAAACCACATGGCATATAGGCTTTTATAAATGCGTAAAAGGCACTGCTGATCTGTAATCCACAGCATTTCAAAGAATGCCAGGAAATTAAATTTGAGAATTCCAGTAATGTGCTGTTCTATATCTGTGCATGTCTGGCATTTGTTAGATGCAGATTCAGAGTACCGATTGGGTTTTTAAAAATTTCATTACAAGATAAATTGCTGTGGAAACACTGCTTTGCTGCTATTCACATATTCACCCAACAAACTGAGGCAATGACAATTAGTGGTCATGCGTGTATTGTGGTAAACACAAGAATACATTTCTACCAATGAAGCAATACATTTGAAATCTAGAAATTACCAGAACGTATGTGTGTGTGTGTGTGTGTGTGTGTGTGTGTGTGTGTGTGTGTGTGTGTGTGTGTGTGTGTGTGTGTGTGTGTGTGTGTGTGTCTCTCTCAATATACTCATACATTAGATAGGGGGTTTTGTATGTTTAGATCACAGAATTTTCTCGTTTTCCAGTTTTCTGTCCTATAAGGTACGCATCATGGAATGAGATGTTTTTCTATGAAGGGGAAATTGTTGGTCAGATAAGACACACTTATAATGAAAGCTCAGTATTTATGGGCCTCTGAGAGGGCAGGAAGTACAGGGAGTGACCGTTTCCTGTCCTGGGAAGGAGGACAGTGTGAAACTTCCTCTTGACGGCAAGAGGAAGACATTGGTCACCTCTGACAGGCCATAAGAAATCCTACAAGACAGAGAAGGCGAGCTTTATTTGTGTGGGAGATCATTGCTTCCTTCTAAGTACATTTGCTGAGGATGAACTTGAGGAGCTGCTTCTTTTCTGGCTGTCTGATTGCGATCCCTTTTCAACTGGTCACTGCTTGTCCCTGCTCACAAGTGACACCTACTGGCAGAAATGACTAACTGCTGACTTTTTGAGATTGCTCCAAAATCCCTAGGGGATCGTTATGGGATTATCATAAAGACCAAAATCTCTATGGTACCATTACGTGAGACACCATGGCTTATGATTAAGTTAAATATAATTTTATAAAATATGCATACCTTCAGGGTATTAAATTACTTCACATGTTTTGTTTAACCATCTACTTGGAAGTTGTAGAAGGTGAACTAACATTCATAGAAATCATAGACAAAACTTGGCTCCTTTAAGACGTCACGTATGAAATTAAGCTATTATCCATTCTCCTCACCTGGAATCAGGTAAACACCCTAGACAATCTCAAACTCAAAAACATGTTTCTGAGACCCGTGGGTCCCAGTGCACGAATCCAAATGCCTGCCTCATGTTTGATATCCAAGTGGGGGAGCTTGTAGGAGGCTGTGTCTGTAGGAATTTCATTAATGCTTTGCTCAGCTTTCTGTGAGCCAGTGGAGACTTCAGTAAGTAATCTCAGAGAGGTTTTCATCAACAGTTACTGCTCTCACAATAATATTTTAGATAGGGTTCCAATATCAACTGACATTTGGGAGTGTTATTTTTTGTTCTATTTTGTTTTTTTTTTCTTTAGCACAGATATATTTTGAGACCAGTCCAGCAATTTTGCAGGTATTGAATGACATTGTGAAATTCTTTAAAAGCAACATGGGTTCAAAATCAAGAAGAGGAGGGCTGGCCTTGTCTGCCCTTCGAGATATGAAAGCAAACATCCTGGTGGCGGGTCAGCTGTGAAGTTATTTCGACAGGGAATTCCTGTCTAATGGTAGCATGCGAAGTGGCCCACCATGGGTGCTTTTGATGTGTCTCTATCTGGGCCTGCCACACTTTGCCCAACACAAGCTCCCCTGGGTCACAGGAAAAGGGTGCAGTCCTGACTCTGGAGCCAGGAGAGTGAGGGAACTCAAATTTGGAGTGAGCCCAAGACCTGCATGGAAACTTGCTGACCTGTAGTGCCTCCACCCCCACACTGATTCCCCTGCCCATGGTTTCCAGCCTTGCTTCTGGAGTGAAAGATTACCAGGCTGAACCGTGTCTGCATGGACTTGCATATTTTAGGTATTTTAGTTTTTTCTGCTTGCAAGCAGAAAATAAGTCTTCACTCGGTCTTCGGTATCACTCCCTGTACATTACATAAGTACTCATAAGCACTATGGAAGAATGTGAGCTACAGTCCTTGGCTGTTACACTGCCTGGTATTAAAACATAGTATCCTTCATTTGATACGCAGAATTATGAGTCACTCCCAGTGTCTGTTTGTATGACACACTGGTTCTCTGGTCATTGTAGCAAAGGTGGCTCAATTCCATGACCTTAGCCTTCATATTCTCAGGACTGGAGCTTTAGCATTAACTGCCCTCCTCTCCCCCCATCTCTCCCTTTCTATTTCTCTCTTTTTTCTCTGTAACCCTCTCTTACACTTTCACACTCCTCCTCTGCAGATTGATATGGTCAAGGGACAGATCTGGCTGCTAGTGAAGTTTGGCCTCACCCTGCTCTGATGGGGATGGGATCAGAAGAGGGAGAGCAGAACCGGAAAAATTCCATGGCTGGGCTTTAAGAAGAGGACAAAAACAAATCCTTACTCCATTTTCACTGTTTAACATCATAAAGAATGAAGATATGTAGTTTGAAACCCACAATATGACAATTTTCTCTGAACTGTACATGGTTATGCGGCTTGGTTAACGTTCACAGTGCTGATGTTAAAATCAAAAGCTCAAGATTCCGAAATGTTGAACTCCATTCCTCTGCAGTAGAGGTCAAATGTGTTTAGTATTTAGCTTAGTATTTAGAGGGATGAAGCTAAATGAAGCAAGCTGGAATCAGTAAAAGAAATGCATCTCTATATTGTGACAGGGACATGTTGTGACCATTCTGGGCTCTCTGCCGAGCTGAGGCCCCCATCCACCCAATAGACCTGTAGGAGCCAAGTAGCATTTATCATATCTTATGTTGCCTGTGTTATTTACAGAGGTGCCTTTGGAAAGCTTTGCAGTAGTTATCCGTCTTTTTTCAGTGTTCTGGTGAAATGGCGGATTTGAGCTGGGATGTCATTTTCCCTGCATTTGTAAAAATCCCAGAGAACACAACTGTTCAAAGTGAGATGTAGTTGCTATTACTAATGTTACTGTGTCTTAACACTGCATTTGACAAAGAGGACGATGCCAAGTGGTCATAATACTGCAGATAATGTTGTATTTTATAGGGCTGCCCCCTGAAAGTCGACAAGTTGAATCATCTGTCGGAGACCTGTCAGTCGACTGAGATTCTTCAAGTCGAGCAGTGGTTTTGTTTTGTTTTCAGTCAGTGTGCATTACAATAACAGGATAAAATAGATAGAATCTTACAAAAATGCACAGGGATAACAATTATAAATAAGGGAAATCATAAATATATTTTTATATTCTAGCAGGGCTAGCTGGTGCACTTGCTAAAAAAAAAAAAAGAAAAAAATCCATGTGACAGCATGTGCTGGAGGTTAACTGATGAGAGAAGCTGAAACCTGAGGTGGAGTGGTTGGCAAACTAGGCTAGCTATAACCATGTTCCAGAGGCAATCTAAAGTATGGTGGCATTTCAGACTTTTGAAGGACATCGAACAACATCGAACATGGCAAACCACTTGAAACGGGTAAGTTCCATAGCTAGGCGGCCATTCTGAAATTATCTGGGCAGATTTCTATACAGTAGTCCCCCCCTTATCCGCGGGGGATATGTTCCAAGACCCCCAGCAAATACCTGAAACCGCGGATAGTACCGAACCCTATATATACTATGTTTTTTCCTATACATACATACAGGTAGCGGGTAGGGTATACAGCGTGGATACGCTGGACAAAGGCATGATTCACGTCCCGGGCGGGATGGTGCGAGATTTCATCACGCTGCTCAGAATGGCGCGCAATTTAAAACTTATGAATTGGTTATTTCTGGAATTTTCCATTTAATATTTTCAGACCGCGACTGACCGCGGGTAACTGAAACTGCGGATAAGGGGGGACCATTGTACATATAATGCAGGCAATAAATCTATTTACAAGGCTAATTTAACCCTTTCGCATGTAACTTATTTTTTATGCCATGTAGTGCGCGTACATGGTTTGTTATGTTTTAATTAGCGTTATTAAGCTTCTCATAGTTTTCAGTTAGCATTTGCTATATTTTTTTTATGTTAAATCACTGTTTCCTCAAAGATAAAATTAGCTAGAATTTTTCCAGTCTAGTTTTCTATTCGCACCGGTTTTAGCATTTGCGCTAAACAGCTAATCACACCAGTGACCGTATGCGCGAAAGGGTTAAATGCTCAAAAATATGTTCCCATGACTCTGTTGCATTTGACTATGTAAATATGGTCGAAATCATCACTGAAACTCATGCCAATGGATTTTCTGATTTCCAGATAGTCTATATGAAAAAAAGAACAAATAGTCAAATCTTCGTATTAAACAGCCAAATCTGATTCGACTGACAGAGTTGGGTACAGCCCTAGTATTTTATACGGCTGTCATGGTGGTTGGGGGAGTGGCTTGTTTTCTGTGGAAGACTGTATTTCTAGATTTCTCTGAGGAGGATTGTGGTCTTGTGTCAACCATATGACAGGGGTTTAAAGGTGGAAAAGGTATGACCTTCAGAGCCCTGCCCCCTATCCCCACAAGGCTGAGCTGCAGATTGCGAGGTCAGATTGTAGGGTCAGGCTCTCTGGTCATGCTGGGCTGGCGCCTTGTCCTTAATGCATCAGAGAAGTGCTCTCTGCCGCATGAACGACAGCGGCCCCAGCAGTGTCTGGGAAACCTAGCTACGGCGCATCAGTGCCAGGGATCTGGAGCATGCTCCTGCGTGTGACAACCATTGGGGGGCAGTCCAGCCCTTGCAGTGAAAGTCTGCTGCACAGGCTGGTGCTGGATTGTTTTGGGTCCTGTCGCTAACACCTGATGCATTGGAATCTGGAGATCATGTGTGGATAGACCTGTCCTTAACCCAGTATCCAGTCTAAATCTAAAGCTGAACAATTCACTGTGTTTCAGCAAAAATGGACAATAACTCAGCGGTGGATATCTTGTTCATCTTGTTCATTCAAAATACTGGATATTGTGTTAATGAATGTCAGAAAACTTTACATGTATTGTAAATCAAAGTACACTTTTTGTGCACATGAAGAGTGCTGTGGATTGTTGTTGCACTGGAATTTTAGTGCTGTTATAATCAGTATGTATAATCATATACAAGACCAAGGCACCTGCAGAGGCCTAGCCTGTGTAGTCCCCACTTCATGTCTGGTGTGTTGTGCAGTTTTGGATATGTGGATGGGGCCTTGTACTAATATTCTTTCTTATTTGTTGCAAGGTCATTTGACCTTTAGAATGGCTATGTGGCACAAAGGGCATTTGACATGCAATTACATTCTACTAACGGTGTACCTGTTGTCATCCAGTATTAACAATGTTTTCACGAGGATGGTTTTGTAATAAATGTGTATGGTGCTGCTTTATAAAGATGGGAAAGAAAGAGAATGAAACATTGGACTTGCCCTTCACAGTTTATGTATTTTATTATATATGACAAGACAGGCAAAAGTTTTACCTTGTAAAAATGTTTTGACTCCTTACTTGGCAGCAGTGTCATGTACGGGTCAGGGAAATGATATTGTAGCTAGAATGTTGCAGGTTTAAATCTCAAATGGGACATACTTTTATACCCCTGAGTAAATAGCTTCAGTAAATATCCAGTTGTATAGACTGATAATATGTAAAAAAAAATAAGCTTTGCAAAATGCTGAAATTAAGATCATCTGCTAAGTAAAAAAAATATATATATATTCTTATATATGTTATGTTATGTTAAATGAATTGATTCTCTTTTAAAGACTGTTTTGAGTGTTGGATTCATCTTTGCATTCAGATAAAATCAGTGAAACCATGTTAAATCTAAGATCTAAGATTTGTCCTGTTTTGCCACATGTTGTATAAGAACAGTAGTCAAAGCCGCAGAAAATGTACACTGACATTAAAACAAACTGACCCTAAAGTAAGATCATTCTTGTTTATTATTTCAGTACCTGTTATATATTTTCTTTCCTGATAATGCACTCAAACACACAAGCAGTGATGTGGAAATGCCTGGCCAACAGCCTGTGAGGTAACACTCCAGATGTGTGAAGTAATGTCAGCACCACAATTGATGAGAAAAAAAGTCAAGAGAAAATCTGGCATGTCTGATCCTCAATGGGAAGCTGATCAGAGTGAGTCATCAGTGCTGGGGAGGTGAGCTCTAACAGTGGGCTTTCATGGATTTCCCCACTCTATGGGTCATCACTTCCTGTTCATCAAAGACAGTAGGTTGCACTGGTCTGTGGTCTTTGCAACAGGTCTTATCCCAGGAGTGAAAGGAAAGGGCAGAAGGGGAAGAGGTTTGGGGTATTTTGTCTACAGTTTCCTTGTTAGGGAGCAAAGTACAAGCAGCCTTTTAAAGTGAATGTGATTGTTCCAGTAACAAAGATGCCATCAGTGATGTAACACACCGGTACACATGGCTTGTGGGAGTTTGAGTCACTGATTCACTTATTTTGCGTGAACTTCTGAGGTAATCCCAGATTCCAAGGTACTATGTCCCAAGAGAAACAGTATGCAAAACAGGCCTGATTGCAACAAACTTAAGTCAGCATGGAAAACACTGGAATCTGAATTTGAACAAAATAATTTTCATGTAAGTTCTAAAACTGAACAAATTTGTCATGATTTCAATATTGTATTCTGCAGACATTTCTCAGGTGTTAAATCATTAGATTCCAGTGGTAATAATGCTTTCTGGACATGTTTGGGAATCCAGTAAGTGGTAAGTTTCCCACTCAAGAGGAGCCCCTCTGTATCAATCCTCTCCTCATGAAAGGGCATTGCAAGATCCCTGTTCAATCCTGCTTTGTTTCTCTAAACTGTGGCACACATACACAATGTTATCCTAGCTCTCTTTCATCTCACACTGGAATTTCTGAAGGTGGGACGAGGCTTCTGTGCTCAAACACACTCCACAATCCCAGTTTTTAGGTGTTTATGAGCACCATGCTGGCTCACAGATGCATATATCTGATCTTAATTATATAAGGGGCTTGGTATGAACATCAGTGGTAAAACTGGGCAGCTTGTCAAATATTTTCATCCAACTCAGGATGAAAGACACACCTGGCTTCTTTCACTGCCAAGATTATTGATGAACGCTGAAGGCTGGCAGCTGCCTTGGAAATGATGGCCTCAGAGGGTGTCCACATACTTCCAGTAATTCCAGCCTTTTCCACACTGATAGCACACAAAGAGGAGCTTGGTCCAGGTTCCATCTACTCCACATTTTCACATGGTTCCATTTATGCAGGATTCCTACTATTGAAACAATAGAATATCTTTAATTATAACAGAAAATAGACTGAAAAGAGAACCATGAGGAGGACGATTTTGAAATGTCCTACAGAAACTTTTCTTTTCCTTCCTGAATGCATGGCATTCTTGTATGTGCTAAAATGTGTGTCCTTGCACTGACATGCTGTTGATTTGAGCTAATGAAGGGTGTCATTGGAATGTCCATTTCATTTCAGCACTAATGGTGAAACCTTTTTCTTCTCCATGTTTGGTCAAGTTCTGAGACATATGACAGGAAATGTTCCTGTGCCAGCAAACAAGCAGGTTCCCAAGGAAAGACAGAGGGGTGGGTCTCCCTCCTTCTTGACTTCTAGGCTGGCTTCAGACAGATGAGTAAACCCAGATGTACCCAGCCATCTGCTGCCATGAGACAATAAGTCCAGCTTTCCCACCTACACCTCTTCCTCATCTGACTTAGCACCACGTTTCCCAGCATGCTTTGAGATGACATCACACGCAATCCCCATGACTAAAGTCAGTATCTATCCAATCATTTAATTTATACACCCTCTTTTAATGGCTTTCTGTCTTTCCAGTAGATTAAAAAAATAATTTTGTCATCTAAAGAAAATAGTGCTAGTGAACAAAGTTTGCTAACTTCACAGCAGAAGATAAGAAAAAGGGACAGTGTGTGGGCTGTGATTAGCTGGGATGTTTGAGGACAAATTCTATCTATGTTTTAATATACGAGTCCAGCTGGAGTCAGACGGAAAGTAAATATTGACCTTGTATGTGGTGCTTTCGTTTTTTCGGCTCTGAGGAATTCTGTCTGTAAAATTAATTCAGTGAGACAGAATATGTGAGGTAAGGCAACTAGGTCCCAGGTCCTTTCTGTGTGGAGTTTGCATCGTCTCCCCATGTTTGCGTGAGTTTCTGCCAAGGCACTAACAAAAGAACTGGAGTTGGTCCCTGGGCACTGCACTGCAGCTGCCCACTGCTTCAGATGGGTCAAATGCAGAAGACAAATTTCCTCATGGGGATTAATACTAAGACCATTAGTATTTCTGACATTGATGCAGTCTTGTTGGTCTGTTTTTAGTTAGCATGTTGAATATTATTGGTTGATGTCTCTCCTAGGAGAGAAATCTTCCATCCAGGAGACTCATGGCAGTAGCTGGAAGCACTGTATTTTCCAGCACCAACAAATTAAACTTAGATGTATTTGTGTGTTTGTGTGTGCGCCACATGACATGGAATGGGGCATATGCTCCATAATTCTCCTGGAAACACATGTATTTTGAATTTCAAACACATTGAGAATAAATAATACTGTAACATACTCCTGCTCTGTTCAGAGGTCTTTCTGAGCCTCTGAAAACAGATCACAGGGAAAGGGAACTCCTGAACACAGACCCAGCAGCTTCTTGCCTGGTGATATTGTTTTTGGGTGTTCCTGTTCTCTTACTGGCAAATAAAAGACCTGTACACTGTTGAGAGCTGAAAGAAATACAGGGAGGAAAAGAAAATGTCTTTCATTTCTGTTCCCTGTACACCCCCCTGAGAGAACCTCTTCACTTCCTGGGAATAACAGGATTGTTCTCAGCAAGAAGAGAGAGAATATTTTTTATTTACATTTATTAATTTGGCAGATGCTTTTATCCAAAGTGACTTACATAGCTTACACAGTTCTTTACAATGTTATCCATTTGTACAGCTGGATATTTTACTGAGGCAATTGGGGATTAAGTACCTTGCCCGAGGGTACAGCAGCAGTGCCCCAGTGGGGATCGAACCGGCAACGTTTCGGTTACGAGTCCTGCTCCTTAACCACTATGCTACACTGCCGCCCCAGATATTTCTCATTAAAGCATATAATCTGGGTAAAAGCAAAGAGTCAGGACTTATCAGAGGAAAGTCTCCTCAGCTCTTTTGAGTTCTAGCCTGGCCCTTGGAATTCTGGGCCTTGTTTTTTCAGCACTCCTTGGAGTGAGCCACCTAGATGCCAGGATTAGGGTGGGATAATTTCCCAGTCTGAGCCACATACATGGAAACAAAGTCGGTAGAGGGTTGGAATGCTGCAAACTTGCTGTGTATGCACATCAAAATTGCTTCGCTGTGCTCAGGTGTGTTATCCTGCCTTCATCAGGGTAACATCTGCTAGGAATGGGACCATTGCCTCACAGTGGGCCTGTAATCATGGCAACAGTGTCAGCTCCCTGTTTCTTCATAGGAATCATACCATGGGACCAAGGGGCTGTTTTCATTTAAGATGATCAAAAGGCAGCTTATCACTGAAGCAGGTGAACTTTTCTAATATGTTTGAAAATCTGGAATGTGTTCAGTGTTTGGGCTATTTGGTAAAAGCTCAGACAACCTAATACCACCAATGCCATTAACTGTACCATTGTAATTACCACTAACTGTCTCCACTGGGCTGTCAGTGCCCTGTCCTCCCTAATTCTACCTTTTGCTGTGCAGTTATACCTTTGTTAAAAGCAACCTTTAAATTTGGGGTCCCAGGGGTCAAGTATCCTGGAATACTGCATTGCTTAAACATAAAGAACTGAAACAGACAAGTGACAAACATGGCATTTTACAGAAACAATGGCTGTAAAACCTGATATTACAGCAATATAGACCAACAGCAATACAGCAACACAGTCAGCAATGTTACCAGCAAAAAATCTGCAAAAAGCAAAATATATAATATGCAAGATATTGTGAGAAATGTGCTTTATTTGATCCATGAAATCAGTTAATAAAAAGATGCACAAGGCTATATTATTATTATTATTATTATTATTACTATTATTATTATAAATCCCAGTGGTAACAGTAGCCTCTTACCTACATTTGTTTAAGCAAATGGAAAAGACAGCATAACGGAAAAAAGCAGGAAATGAGTGGTGAATCGTCCCACGGACCTCCAGAGTGGCCATGGACCTTGGTGTTATTGCCCTTGGGAGAGCCTCCTCTTCCTCTATACCCCTGGCACAGAGGCTGTGCTCTAGAATGTGGGCAGCCATGGCTCTGTGTCATCACTGACAGACACTCAGGCCTAATGACCCTTTGCCCAGAAAACTTTTTTATAGCATTGCACTCAGAGAGACAGGGAGCTGTCCCTCATGTGATAGTGTACACAGCCTGTCACCTCCAAATCACTGTTTTCTATATGGCACAGCAAGACACAAGGCAGACACAAGATCTGTCCTTTTCACAAGAAAAGCAGTGTTCATTTGATAATAGTTCCTATCTTTTATTTTGATGTGCATGTTTTCACATAGTTTCATGCACTCTCTAAGAAAGTTATAACCATACAGTGTATGTAGGATCAAAAACAGAGAAACCCTTTCGTGCGTACAGTCACCGATTGTGATTAGCCGTTTAGCGCAAATGCTAAAACTGGAAATTAGACCGGAAAAATTCTAGCTAATTTTATCTTTGATGAAACAGTGATTTAACATTAAAAATATAGCAAATGCTAACTGAAAACTATGAGAAGTAATAACACTAATTAAAACATAACAAACCATGTACGCACACTACATAGCATAAAAAATAAGTTACGTGAGAAAGGGTTAAATTAGCCTTGTAAATGGATTTATTGCCTGCATTATATGTACAGTGGTCCCCCCTTATCCGCGGTTTCACTTTTCGCGGTTTCAGTTACCTGCGGTCAACCGTGGTCCGAAAATATTAAATGGAAAATTCCAGAAATAAACAATTCATAAGTTTTAAATTGCGCGCCATTCTGAGTAGCGTGATGAAATCTCGCACTGTCCCGCCCAAGACATGAATCATCCCTTTGTCCAGCATATCCACACTGTACACCCTACCCGCTACCTGTATGTATGTATGTCTTGGAACATATCCCCCGCGGATAAGGGGGGGGACTACTGTATAGAAATCTGCCCAGATAATTTCAGAATGGCCACCTAGCTATGCAACTTACCCATTTCAAGTGGTTTGCCATGTTCGATGTTGTTGAATGATAAGCGAATTCTTGCATACAGTTTGCATTTAACATTGTTAGGGTTGTCCTTCAAAAGTCTGAAATGCCACCATACTTTAGATTGCCTCTGGAACATGGTTATAGCTAGCCTAGTTTACCAACCACTCTACCTCAGGTTTCAGCTTCTCTCATCAGTTAACAAACAACCAGCGCATGCTGTCACATGGATTTTTTTTTTTTTTTTTAGGAAGCACGCCAGCTAGCCCTGCTAAAATATAAAAATATATTTATGATTCCCCTTATTTATAATTGTTATCCCTGTGCATTTTTGTAAGCTTCTATCTGTTTTATCCTGTTATTGTAATGCACACTGGGGAAAAAAAAAAAAAAACACTGCTTGACAGATGATTCGACTCGTCGGCTTTCAGGGGGCAGCCCTAAATGTAACCAATTCCAAAATTTGAAAGTATAGTCTGTGGACTAGTCATTAATTTCTAAGCCCCCACATCACTGAAAATGTCAAAGTCCCCAATTCTTTCCTCTGTGATGAATTTGTTCACAGTTTGATGTGCTTCACAGGGCGACTGATTGAAGAGCATTGTGTCCTTGTAGAGGCATTAGGCGAGAATAACGTCACTGTCCTCCACTGGAATTCAGGAAGCGCATGTGTTCACAGGAGTCCATGCATCCTTGCCTTTCTACCATGCCTCCATTCAATAGCCTAAAGAGGAACAGCAACAGCAAATTGTAGACAGTTGTCTTGTAACGACTTAATTGAAACTTTAAGCTTTTATTGTAATGTAAACCTGACGAAGCACAAGGAAAAGCACATTGTTCACAGTTCTATTGTTCACAGATCTCTTTTCAAATATAATGAAGAAGAGTGTATTTCATCAGTTGTGAAATGAGCTTCCTGTGTTCTTCTAGATCAGGTTAGTTTCACTCTGGATAGCCAATGTTTTAAGCCATTTTCAGTCATCTTTTGTCATGATTTACGGTATTTTGTCTCAGTGTGAACATAACTTTTGAATGCGTGTTGGACTGAGTTAACCTTGTTGCACCTACAGAAAACAATACATTCTGTATTCAACAATTCAAAAACATTTCCCACATCCTGCCACAGCTTGCTGTTGAGTGGACTTCACTGATCACTTCACTGTGACTTCCCAGATAGGTTTATGTAAAATAATTCCAGTTTAGAATAGTGAGAATAATGAATTACACCCTTAACTGGTATGCAATACATTTAACTGACAACACAAAAATCCATATAACAAATACATACTAACAATAATCCAATAATAAATACATACTAACACCATAAATATATATAAAGTAAAAAAGACAGTGAGAGAAAGAAGAGACTGTGGTTAAACAGTCATTAAGTAACTTGTTACTTACCTGGATAACTATCTTAAATATGTTAAGATAACATAACATAAATACATTATTCAAAATGGAAATGCTAATTTAATATATTAAATTGCTTTGTAACAGAAATTGGTAATAAACAGTTACTGCTTTATTACTTAGAAAATACTGCAAAGTAAAGTACAAAGGAAATATTTCCCTGATCATGAAGAGAAACTGCAGAATGTCTTTGTAGCGAAGGCAGAGAGCAGTCCATTGGAGGCATGCCCAGTGTGTGAGCCATATGAGGGACCCCCAGGTTAGGATGACCCCGGTGTGAGGGACCCCAGAGATGGGTGAAGCACGGTGTGAGGGACCCCAGAGATGGGTGAAACACTAGTGAATGGGGCACCCTGTGATGGGAGAAGTACGGTGGGGGAATGTGTGAGGGACGCCTCTGTGCGTGAAGCGCACGGGCACGCTTCCCGAAGGGGAGGGCAGTGTGATGGAGTGCCGTCACTACGGTTGAGTATGTGCTCTGGCTGCCATACCAATGAGCCTGGCTCTTTGGTGTTGCGGTCAAAGTTGCAGTTTGGTACCCCGTAGACCCGGGTTTGAGGCCGGGTGGGGTGACTGCTCTCTGCCTTCGCTACAGTCTTTAACTGAAAGCTGGTCATTTCAGAGAGAATTCGGGTAACCAGCAGGGGACTTCCTTTACCCTCCAGTGTGCTGTAGTTTTTACCCTGCAGTTGTTAAGAACAACAGCACAGAATGTACATCTCCAGTGTGTATGCTAACAGGCAAGGTGTGTGCTACCGCTTCAGCGCTTCAGTCACTTTACTGTCATGAAGTGCTGAACAAAATATGGAAAAGTTGAACTTCACACTGAAAACCAAGGTATGGGGTCAGGTTAAGCGTTGGCTTGTTCCATCAGTAACATAGCTCATCAAAGCATTCAGGCTATACTAGAGAAACCTTGAAGCAACTTTGGGTTCAAAAATGCAGCTCATAAAATGCTCACATGGATCAGCCAAGATGACAAGTATAAAATTTCATTCTCCACAAGCAACAAATCCCTGGTGGCAAAACAGTGAATGTAGTTTGTGGAGAATTAGCAGCATGATGATTTAGCTCAACGTCATTCGATAGTCAGTGTGGTGGTTGACTGCAATTTGATATGATGTCACTTCACACACATAGAGAAACATCTCATTCCATGATGCGTACCTTATAGGACAGAAAACTGGTAAACGAGAAAATTCTGTGATCTAAACATACAAAACCCCCTATCTAATGTATGAGTATATTGAGTGTATTGAGACACACACACACACTTCACGACAGACATGTATCTGTGGCATACTCTACATTTCCAGTTTCCCCCTGCAATGGCTCAGTCTGTTGATGGCACCGCCCACCCTGCTTCACAGCCCCTCTCTCCATAACACCGTGCTGTGGTTAACATTCTGATGTCAGCCATCACGCCCACTCTGCATCACAGGATATGTGTGTGTGTGTTTGGGTGTGTGTGTATTTTCCCCTGTGACAGCTCAAAGGCAATGACATAAAAGTGACCACAGCTACCAAATCTGTCCAACAACTTCCATAAATAGTTTGTAGCATTACAGCACCATGAACTAGGACCATTTTAACTTACAGGAACCGGGGTCGCTCTCTGGATCACTCGAGAGAGAACGATGACACGTTTCTCTGCACAGTTTTAAGGCGCCATGCAAGATATCCTGTCCCACTCTCCCCATCGTAAAAGTGTTCCTGAAACATTTAAACAATGACAATAACTTTAATGATATACATGATATTTTGAGAAATTTAAGTATTTGAAATATTTGTCCAAATATGTGAAATGCCACCCTCACACAGCCTTTTGGGGAGAATGGATCCTTCAGAGCTGGGAAAAGGGTAACAATTCCAAGGGCATGGTTCTCTCTTTGCTTACAAGTTAGAATCCTTCTGTAAAAGACAAACACAGGCATTCAAAGTTTGGCATTGATGATTAAGGTAGTCCTACAGACACAGCTGTTTTGACAGTGGCAGAAAAAAACCCTCACCCATGCATCTCTGTCATGTGTCCAACCAGTATATTCACAAGGACTTGTTTAATTTCACTAGACAATAAATTTCTTACGCTGTATTCGTCAAGGACATCCTGTCCTCCTAGTTTCTCTTTCAAGGCAGTATGGACCATCTAAGTAGCAAAATGGATGGTTAACTTCAGTCCCAGGGACACTATAGTCTCGATTAGTGGAATCAACACTACCTCTTTTACTGCTGCTGATAATTCACTCTCATCCTCTACAGCTTTTGATCTTTTGGCGGGTCGCTCTGGTGTCACATCAAAGTCACTTGGTGACACAGTGTCTGTACAACTGCTGGCTGAATTACAGGGAGACTCTAAAACACAGAATGTATCAATGGACAGCAATTATGAATGCATTCAGTAAGACAACATAGTTGAGTTCCAAACCAAGCCAAACTACCTGGACTATTAGAATACAAAGAGAAGATGATAAAAATACCTTCACAGTCATATTTGATGATTAACATTAAGTCTGGATTTGCCTCAAGCAAGGCTTGTATGATGTCCTCTTCAGCCTCAGTTAGAGAGTCATCATAAATGCGAAGAGCTGCTCCAGATGGAAACCCAAACTTATTTTGCACTACATAAAAAAGCAAAACTGTTAATTAGGGTTGTGATAATAATGGAAAAGAACAATGAACTTCCCATTAAGGTTAACAACACTCACCTTCTTTGATGAAGTCTGCATAAGTGGGCCTTTGACTTTGAACTGCCAGTGCACTCTGACCCTGTAAAGCACAGAGCCATGTAGAGAGCGAGTCGCGTCAACTCCGTTCTCTCCAATGGCCCATTTTTTTACAGCAATGGCGGATTGTGGAGCCTCTCAATAGTTCCCAGAAGTTAGCAGCAAATACTAGCAGCGCAGTAGAGTTGCAGCAGAATAGACTGTTTGTTATCAGCACATCAAATTAACATGTGCATAAAGCATGTTAGTGGATTATCCCCCACTAAATTAGTAGATTTAAGGAACTTTAACAGATAACAGATTAGGCTAGGATACTGGATAAAGTTAGCAACACATAACATTAACCATGAACAGCCTATTAATTTTAAAATCCGTTCTCTTAATGCCATTTCATCCAGTGTTGTGGATTTAGAGAAAAGGGCTTCTAAATGTGATTTTTTGCGGGGTGAGGGGGAGTTAAATATTTGTTAAATATAACATTGGGGCGTAGCAGAGACATTTGGCCCAGATTTGGCATGAAGCTGGCACAGCTGGCATTGAGTCGGCACTGGCATAAGGCATATGAACCGAACATGGCCCAGGTGTGGCAGAGGTGGCACCGCCTTTACGGTGGCAAACAAGATACGGGCCAGTTGTTGAGCGTAGTACTTGGCCCAGATGTCAAATTAGAACTGTGGGCCACATATGTATGGCCGGTCTTGTCCTGCAGTTAAACGTAATTTCAGATATTTTTGAGTAAGGTGCCAATATTTATTTAATACTTCCCTGACTTGTTTTGTAAAAAACCAAAAACAAATTAAAAAACCCATATGTTCTGAGTATTTTTTTCTCTCTTAAACTATGATATGTACAGTCTTGTACCTTGCTCTTTTTAAACGTTTTTCGAATATTTTTTTGTTCAGAATCAATTTAAATAATTCATGATCCATCTCGTAGGGGTTTGGCGCCATTCTAGCCGTCTTGAAATGCTGATTTTTTTGAAAAGTCTATGGGGAGAAATGAAAGGGAAATTTACTTCCAGAACCTGGCCGCCGAAAAAGTGGACGTTAACGTGCCAACACTATTTAGGGCCCAAGCACTGAGTGTGCGAAGGGCCCTACTGTATCCGTTGTGATTATTATTAGGGCCCAAGCACTGAGTGTGCGAAGGGCCCTATTGTATCCGTTGTGGTTATTATTATTATTAGGGCCCAAGCACTGAGTGTGCGAAGGGCCCTATTGTATCCGTTGTGATTATTATTAGGGCCCAAGCACTGAGTGTGCGAAGGGCCCTATTGTATCAGTTGTGATTATTATTATTAGGGCCCAAGCACTGAGTGTGCGAAGGGCCCTATTGTATCCGTTGTGATTATTATTAGGGCCCAAGCACTGAGTGTGCGAAGGGCCCTATTGTATCAGTTGTGATTATTATTATTAGGGCCCAAGCACTGAGTGTGCGAAGGGCCCTATTGTATCCGTTGTGATTATTAGGGCCCAAGCACTGAGTGTTCGAAGGGCCCTATTGTATCCGTTGTGATTATTATTAGGGCCCAAGCACTGAGTGTGCGAAGGGCCCTATTGTATCCGTTGTGATTATTATTATTATTAGGGCCCAAGCACTGAGTGTGTGAAGGGCCCTATTGTATCCGTTGGGGTTATTAGGGCCCAAGCACTGAGTGTGCGAAGGGCCCTATTGTATCCGTTGGGGTTATTATTATTATTATTAGGGCCCAAGCACTGAGTGTGCGAAGGGCCCTATTGTATCCGTTGGGGTTATTATTAGGGCCCAAGCACTGAGTGTGCGCAGGGCCCTATTGTATCCGTTGGCGTTATTATTATTAGGGGTCCAAGCAGTGAAGCTGCTGGAACCCTATTGTTTTTGTTCTGATTTTTCTTCCTATTATTATTATTTTTCTCCAGCGAAACGCGATGGGCAGCAAAAACCGTGAGTCGCACATGCACCAAATCTTGATCATAGATTCCAAATTGGTGAAATGACTCGCGCAAGTGAAATCACCGATTTTCGCCTGTAGGGGGCGCTATAATAAGTGCATTTACGTTTTTGCTCATATCTCGGGAACCGTAAGGGTTAGAACAAAATTCTTTTTTCCTCTGATTCCTTGGAAGCTGCCGAAACTAACCCAACCCTTCCCGTCAATTCACGCCGTGAAAATTTTCCCGCCATTTTCAAAAAATCGAAAGTGAAAGTAAAACGAACTAGTCGGAGGCCGTTCATCCGATTCTCACGAAATTTGGTATGCATCATCTATGTGCCATGCTGACAAAAAGTTGTAAAAAGATTTTTGATTCGCCGTTCCGTTTCAAAGTTGTACGTCAATCAAAATTTAAGGCGTGGCCCATAATGACTCTACAGCCAATATCTTGGGATGTAAAGGTCCAAACTTAATGAAACTTGAGACACCCAATCAGTACCACATTCTTTGGATGCACACCAAGCTTTGTCAAATTTCATCCATAGGGGGCGCTATAACTAAAACATTGCAATATCTCAAGAACCGCTTAAATTAAAAATCTGAAATTTGGTGTACTCATACTTGGCCCCATTTGCTCACATTTCCTACAGTGCCGATTGGCTCGCTCAACAAAATGGCTGCCAAACAGCCAATCAAACTTCAGCGGTCAATATTTGCCAGTGCGAATGGCTGATCTTCATGAAAATAAATAGGCTCATCCAACATGACACATAGAAGCTATGTACCAAATATGACACAAATCGACCATAAGGGGGCGCTGTAGTAAGCACATTTACATTTTAACTTCTATCTTGGGAACTGCAGGGGTTAGAACAAAAATTCTTTTTGCTCTGATTCCTTGTACATTCCCAAATCAAATGGGCCCATTCACACCAATGTCCACCACAAAATTTCCACGCCATTTCGATTTCATGAAAAGGGCAGGAAAATGAACTCGTCCGAGGCCAATCGTCTGATCATCACGAATTTTGGTGTACGTGATGTCCAGACCGTGCTGACAAAAAGTTGTAAAAATAATTTTGATTCTCCGTTCCGTTTCAAAGTTACGTGTTAATGAAATTTGAAGGCGTGGCCTATAAGGACTCTATGGCCAATATCTTGTGAGGTAAAGGTTCAAACGTAACCAAACTTGACTCCCTCCATTATTAGCATGATCTTTGGAAGCGCGCCAAATTTCGTGAAATTCCATCCATAGGGGGCGCTACAACTGACATACTGCCATATCTCAACGACCGCTTCAGCTAAAAATCTGAAATTTGGTATACTTATACTTAAGCTCATTTGCTCACATTTCGTCTCATATGCAAGATCTACAGACCTTGTCGACCAAAAGCTATTTTGATTCATCAAATCATTTCTAAGATGCCATCCATTTCATTTTGCAGGTGATCCACACATGCTCTCACAATCTTGTGCATCCATAGTCCAGGCGTTACAAAGCTTTTTACACGTATGAAGATTGAAACCCAAGGGAGTATTCCAATTTTCTAATATTTGTGGATGCAATACTGTCATTGCCAAAAATGTGTATTTGGTTACCTCTTTGTTTGAGAAGGTTCATGTCTGATATTCACATATTGGAGGTTAAAACATGCTGTGCTTTAATATGAACATGTCTTGAAATTCCCAAGAGTGCAGATATATAGGAAGTTGTTTTATTCAATATATCTCTCAAACAACTGTTTTGTTACTTTATTGCATTACCCTGTTGGTTAAATTATTTGGAAATGTCATGGATTGAAGTGACACATGCTTTATATCGGTTGGAAAGGGGATATTGAGCTGTTTCACAAATAGATTAGACGTAATTTGACATGACAGAGCCTGAATATCATGTGTCAATTTTTAACGTTTCCTAAAATTCCACCTCTTATATCTCCTATTGAAGCCACTGAACCACTTCTAATTCCAACATTAGTTGCAACTTTTGCGATTCTGCTTGGACCCCGATGATCGCCGCTTGCGGCTATGTTTATTATTATGCTTCCAAGCCCACAGGGCTGAGAAGCATATTGTTTTCGTTCTGTTTTTTTGTTATGCTTCCCAGCCCACAGGGCTGGGAAGCATATTGTTTTCGTTCTGTTTTTTGTTTTTTTTTTTTTATTTATGCTTCCAAGCCCACAGGGCTGGGAAGCATATTGTTTTCGTTCTGTTTTTTTTTTTTTTTTTTTTTTTAATTTTTATTTATTTTTTATTTTTCCTTCTGTTTTTGTACCAGGCCAAACGTATAGAAATATAAGTCCGATTTACACCAAAGTTGGTATGCATGTCTGTTATGATATGAACTTGTGCATGGAAACTTTTGGGGGGGCCGGAGGCCCCCCCACCCCGATATTTACAAAAAACCCCTTTTTTGGGTGTTTTTCTAAGCGATAAGCCTCCTAGGCCGTAAGTCTAGGGAATGTGAAATCTGCTCCTGGATGTAGCCCAAGGGGTCTATTAATCAAATTGCACGGGGTTTATGGATATCGGCTATAATTTGCGAGTTACCTGGATCAGAAGTCTACCTGTGCAATTAAATGATGAAAACAGATTTTTCCCACGGCTATAACTCCACAACGGTAAGAGCTATTCACACCAAACCTCGTAGGTTTGTGGCATATGTGTATGTTATTCCGTCATAGAGTTTGCAGATGTGGGGGGCGAAGCCCCCCTCCATAAAAAATTCTGTAAAAAATGATCTGAAATTTGAATTGGAGTTAATGGCAATACTTGCAGTACTGTAGTCTTCCAGAGCGGGGCGCTAGTGGCCGTGTTTTGAAACTCTTGCACAACATTCGGCAGATACAAGATGGCGGAGCAGGCAGACTGTCGCCTCATGAAATTTAGGGTAAAACTGCTCCGAATCTCAAGTTCGATCTTCTCTGAGAAAGGTACTTATGAAGGTAACGTCCATGCACTTTACAAACGATTACATTCTTCTCGTCAATACACGTTGAAAGACTTTCAGTCACCGCGGGGTGAGTCGTGGCGCTACGTTGCTAACTAACTACTGTATCTTGGTAGGACGGTGAAATGAACGAAAGCTCATCTAGCGAGCTAAGTAAGTGAATGTCCGTGCACTTTATGAACGATTACGTTGTTCTTTTCAATACTCTTGTACCAAGGTTGCTAGGTAGCTGGCTAATATTGTAAATACGTGTGTACATAGAATTTACTTCTCAAACTTAGCTAGCAAGCCAAATTTACGAACGATTACGTTGTTCTTTTCGACACTCGTGTAGCGTCTTAACATCGTGTTGTCCCAGCTAAATTTGTAAAACAAAATCGCATTTGTTTCGATCTGTTCGAACGAATCTTGATAATTCTGTTTATCCTTGGAATTCTTCTCCTCAATCCACGTTGTAATTCTTAATATCCCTAGCGACTCCGCGCTAGCCAGGTAGGTACTGTATCTTGGTAGGATGGTGAATATGTTGTCATCTTTGTCTGCAGTCATCTCATTATTGTATTACCATTCTGTGCCCGTCTAGCGAGCTAGCTAAGTTAATGTGCCTGCACTTTACGAAAGATTTCATTGTTCTTTTCAATACTCCTTATGTAACGTTTCAACATCGCTACAGACTGTCGCCTCATGAAATTTAGGGTAACTCTGCTCCGAATCTCAAGTTCGGTCTTCTCTGAGAAAAGTACTTATGAATTTAACGTCCATGCACTTTACAAACGATTACATTCTTCTCCTCAATACACGCTGAAAGTCTTAATCACCGCGGGGCGAGTCGTGGCGCTACGTTGCTAACTAACTGCTGTATATATGACTGCATTCTTCTAACTACTGTATCTTGGTTGGACGGTGAAATGAACGAAAGCTCATCTAGCGAGCTAAGTAAGTGAATGTCCGTGCAGCTAATTTTGTAAAACCATGGTGCCCTTATTCAGGTCTGTTGGAACGAATCTTGTTATGACTCACTGTAAAATAATGCGTGTTGTATCTGTAACTGATAACCTTGTTCACTAGCAAGCTAGATTCCGTTCATCACTGACATTAAATACCCTTAATTCAACAGCAGCCGATCTTTTGTTAAATTCTGTTCATCGTTGGAAAAAGTAGAAACGCTACATTAGAACATTTTGAATCGCCGTTTTTTCTTGCACCTTTTCAGTATCGTTTTAAATAGGCGAAACAAGATATTATGTTTCTAAAGTTTCTTCCGTCATTCACTGCAATCAGAATGTTTCATAATCTACTTTAATATCAAAAGCTGTTTGCTGATTTGCTACTAGTGTGAATACATTCACACATTACTTTTCTAAAACCGAAGCGACTTGTTTGTGTAATTGTAAAACCGAATATAGCTGTGATTAAAGGAATGATTTGTGCTGTGTAATTTGAAACTCTTTGTTTAATTGACTCATTGCCCTACCTTGCTACCGAACTAATGTATAAACGATTACATTCCTCTAAGTACTGTATCTTGTTAGGGTGGTGAAATGAACGAAAGCTCATCGAGCGAGCTAAGTAAGTGAATGTCCGTGCACTTTATGAACGATTACGTTGTTTTCAATACTCGTGTACTAAGGTTGCTAGGTAGCTCTGTTTATCGTTGGAAAAGGTGGAAACGTTAGATTAGAACATTTTGAGGTTCACCGTATACGTGACAGTGCCGTTGAATTAAATAGGCTACGCAAGATACTATGTTTTCAAAGTTTCTTGCGTTATTCACGGCAATGAAAATGTTTCGTGATGTAGTTTCATACGAGAGAGTGTTTGCTGTTCAGCTAGCATTGTGAATACTGGGACGGAGTGCCGTCACTACGGTTGAGTATGCGGTCTGACTGTCGTATCAGGGAGACTGGCTTTTTGGCGTCGCGGTCAAAGTCACATGTTTGCTACTTTGGACACACGGGTTCGAGGCCGGCTGGGGTGACTGCTCAAATTGTCTTTGGAAAAAGTGGAAACGTTAGATTAGAACATTTTCAGGTTTTGAAAATGTAATTCTTATACAAGAGTTGGGAGACGGAACATGGCGGCGAACGAACAGAGGCACCGCATAAAATTTAGGGTTTCCTATGCAACAAATCTGAATTTTGGTCTTCAACTGAGAAAAATACTTATTAAGGTAACGTCCATGCACTTTACAAACGATTACATTCTTGTCCTCAATACACGTTGTGATTCTTAATATCTCGTAGTGTCTCTGCGCTAGCCAGGAAGCTGCTGTATCTTGGTAGGACGGTGGATATGTTGTCATCTTTGTGTCTGCAATCATCTCATTATTGTATTACCATTCTGTGCCCGTCTAGCGAGCTAGCTACGTTAATGTGCCTGCACTTTACGAATGAACGAACGTGTAGCGTTTTAACATCGCCAGCTGGCTAATATTTTACATTCGTGTGTACTTAGAATTTACATCTCAAACTTAGCTGGCTAGCTAACTTTACGAACGATTACGTTGTTCTTTTCAATATAAGGCCTGCCTGATAGGTTGCCACCTAGCTAGGTTTTTAAAACCAAAGCGCGCTTGTTTAGGTCTGTTTCAACGAATCTTCTTATGACTGTCACCATAAAATAATGCGTGTTGTATGTGTTAATGAAAACCTAGATGATGCTCAAGCTAGATTCCGTTCATCACTGACATTAAATACCCTTAATTCAACTGCAGCCGATCTTGTGTTAAATTCTGTTTATCGTTGGAAAAAGTGGAAACGTTAGATTAGAACATTTTGAGGTTCACCGTATACGTGACAGTACGGTTGAATTAAATGGGCTAAGCAAGATACTATGTTTTCAAAGTTTCTTGCATTATCCACTGCAATGAAAATGTTTCATGATGTAGTTTCATACGAGAGGGTGTTTACTGCTTTGCTAGCATTGTGAATACTGTGACAGATTGCCGTCAAGGCGGTTGAGTATGCGCTCTGATTGCCATTACAACGAGCCTGGCTCTTTGTGCGTCGCGGTCAAAGACGTATTTTTGCTGCCCCAAATGCTTCCAAGCCCCAAAGGTGTAAAAAGATGCATAACAATTAAACAGTTTTTTGTGCACAGCATAATCACATTAACACCTTCAGTGCTTTCAAAACAAATTAAACAGCACAATTCAATGACAGACATTCGTTTAATCACATCTATGTTCTGTTTTAAAGTTACACAAATTTAAATGTTGTGTATAAATAATCATCGTGTTGCAATACCAAGCTACGTGCAGATTCTGCGTAAGGAGGACTGTTGTTACATGACACACAGACATGCAGCTGAGTTAAGGGTATTTAATTTCACGAAATCTCAACTAGCGAGCTAGGTAAGTGAATGTCCGTGTACTTTATGAGCGATTACTTTGTTCTTTTCAATACACGTGGTGTTTTAATATCTCTTAGCGAAAGTCGTGGAAGCTAGGTCTTTGAACGAATCTTATGACTGTCACTATGAAATAATTCGTGTTGTATCTGTAAATGAAAACGTTGTTCACTAGCAAGCTAGATTCTGTTCATCACTGAAATTAAATACCCTAACTCAGCTGCAGCTGATCTTGTGTTAAATTCTGTTTATCGTTGGAATTCTTCTCCTCAATCCACGTTGTGATTCTTAATATCCCTAGCGACTCCGCGCTAGCCAGGTAGATAGGCCTACTGTATCTTGGTAGGACGGTGAATATGTTGCCATCTTTGTGTCTGCAGTCATATCATTATTGTATTACTATTCTGTGCCCGTCTAGCGAGCTAGCTAAGTTAATGTGCCTGCACTTTACGAATGAACGAACGTGTAGCGTTTTAACATCGCCAGCTGGCTAATATTTTACATTCGTGTGTACTTAGAATTTACATCTCAAACTTAGCTGGCTAGCTAACTTAACGAACGATTATGTTGTTCTTTTCAACATTCGTCGCATAGCGTTTTAACAGCGCTACACTAATGGTGTCCTCGCTTGTTTAGGTCTGTTTGAACGAATCTTGTTATGACCTGCAATATAAAACAATGCGTGTTGTATCTATAAATGAAAACGTTGTTGAGTACCACGCTAGATTCTGTTCATCACTTAAATTAAATAACCCTAAACTCAGCTGCAGCTGATCTTGTGTTAAATTCTGTTTGTCGTTGGAATTCTTCTCCTCAATCCACATTGTGATTCTTAATATCCCTAGCGACTCTGCGCTAGCCAGGTAGATACTGTATCTTGGTAGGACGGTGAATATGTTGTCATCTTTGTGTCTGCAGTCATCTTATTCTTGTATTACCATTCTGTGCCCGTCTAGCGAGCTAGCTAAGTTAATGTGCCTGCACTTTACTTAACGATTTCGTTGTTCTTTTCAATACTTGCGTAGCGTTTCGCCCGACTCATTGCCCTACCTTGCTAGCTAACTAATGTGTAAACGATTACATTCTTCTACTGTATCTTGTTAGGACGGTGAAATGAACGAAATCTCAAAAAGCAGAAACGCTACATTTGAACATTTTGAGGTTCACCGTATACCTGACAATACGGTTGAATTAAATAAGCTAAGGAAGACACTATGTTTCCAAAGTTTCTTGCGTTATTCACTGCAATGAAAATGTTTCATAACGTTGTTTATTATCAAAGGGTGTTTGCTGGTGTGTGTATTGTGAATACATTCATGAATTGCTTTTGTAAAACCGAAGCACGCTTGTTATGGAAGAACGTATTTAAAGAAAGGAGCGCATGCATTATCGACGGAGCGACTTGTTCAGAGTGAAGAGTCTACGTAACCTGATGTTGAATAACCCAGAATATCCTAATATGGTAAGCAAGTTGTTGCACTCTTTTTGCTTTATTCACTCTAACCGGCGTGCCTTCTGTAGTGTAGTTTAATATATGAAAGCGGTGCTAGGTTGCTGGCTATCTTGCTTCTATTTTAAATACTTGTGTACATAGATTCTACTTCTGAAACTTTAAAACAAAGTGTACCTCATTTAATATGGTAAAATGTATTGGAAGGAAGTAGTCTGTGTGTCATGTAATAGTCCTCCTTATGTAGAATCTGCACGTGACTTGGTATTGCAACAAGATGATTATTATTACATTTACATTTGTGTAACTATGAATCACAATATACCTGTGATTACATGAATGTATGCCATCATTGACTTGTGCTGTTTAACTTGTTTTGAAAGCACTGAAGGTGTTAATGCAATTATGGAATCATGCTGTGCAGAAAAAACCTGTTTGTTTAATTGTTATGTATCTTTTTGCACCTTTGGGGCTTGGAAGCATTTGAGGTAGCCTGCGACCTCTATTTTTTTTTTTTTTTTTCCTTCTGTTTTTGTACCAGGCCAAACGTATAGAAATATAAGTCCGATTTACACCAAAGTTGGTATGCATGTCTGTTATGACATGAACTTGTGCATGGAAACTTTGGGGGGCCAAGGCCCCCCACCCGATATTTACAAAAACCCCCTTTTTTAGGGTGTTTTTCTAAGCGATAAGCCTCCTAGGCCGTAAGTCTAGGGAATGTGAAATCTGCTCCTGGATGTAGCCCAAGGGGTCTATTAATCAAATTGCACGGGGTTTATGGATATCGGCTATAATTTGCAAGTTACCTGGATCAGAAGTCTACCTGTGCAATTAAATGATGAAAACAGATTTTTCCCACGGCTATAACTCCACAACGGTAAGAGCTATTCACACCAAACCTCGTAGGTTTGTGGCATATGTGTATGTAATTCTGTCACAGAGTTTGCAGATGTGGGGGGCGAAGCCCCCCTCCATAAAAAATTCTGTAAAAAATGATCTGAAATTTGAATTGGAGTTAATGGCAATACTTGCAGTACTGTAGTCTTCCAGAGCGGGGCGCTAGTGGCCGTGTTTTGAAACTCTTACACAACAGTCGGCAGATACAAGATGGCGGAGCAGGCAGACTGTCGCCTCATAAAATTTAAGGTAACTCTGCTCCGAATCTCAAGTTCGGTCTTCTCTGAGAAAAGTACTTATGAAGTTAACGTCCATGCACTTTACAAACGATTACATTCTTCTCCTCAATACACATTGAAAGTCTTTCAATCACCGCGGGGCGAGTCATGGCGCTACGTTGCTAACTAACTACTGTATCTTGGTAGGACGGTGAAATGAACGAAAGCTCATCTAGCGAGCTAGGTAAGTGAATGTCCGTGCACTTTATGAACGATTACGTTGTTCTTTTCAATACTGGTGTACCAAGGTTGCTAGGTAGCTGGCTAATATTGTAAATACGTGTGTACATAGAATTTACTTCTCAAACTTAGCTAGCAAGCCAAATTTACGAACGATTACGTTGTTCTTTTCGACACTCGTGTAGCGTCTTAACATCGTGTTGTCCCAGCTACATTTGTAAAACAAAAGCACATTTGTTTCGATGTGTTCGAACGAATCTTGATAATTCTGTTTATCCTTGGAATTCTTCTCATCAATCCACGTTGTGATTCTTAATATCCCTAGCGACTCCGCGCTAGCCAGGTAGGTACTGTATCTTGGTAGGACGGTGAATATGTTGTCATCTTTGTGTCTGCAGTCATCTCATTATTGTATTACCATTCTGTGCCCGTCTAGCGAGCTAGCTAAGTTAATGTGCCTGCACTTTACGAAAGATTTCATTGTTCTTTTCAATACTCCTTATGTAACGTTTCAACATCGCTACAGACTGTCGCCTCATGAAAGTTAGGGTAACTCTGCTCCGAATCTCAAGTTCGGTCTTCTCTGAGAAAAGTACTTATGAATTTAACGTCCATGCACTTTACAAACGATTACATTCTTCTCCTCAATACACGTTGAAAGTCTTTTAATCACCGCGGGGCGAGTCGTGGCGCTACGTTGCTAACTAACTGCTGTATATATGACTGCATTCTTGTAACTACTGTATCTTGGTAGGACGGTGAAATGAACGAAAGCTCATCTAGCGAGCTAAGTAAGTGAATGTCCGTGCAGCTAATTTTGTAAAACCATGGCGCCCTTATTCAGGTCTGTTGGAACGAATCTTGTTATGACTCACTGTAAAATAATGCGTGTTGTATCTGTAACTGATAACCTTGTTCACTAGCAAGCTAGATTCCGTTCATCACTGACATTAAATACCCTTAATTCATCAGCAGCCGATCTTTTGTTAAATTCTGTTCATCGTTGGAAAAAGTAGAAACGCTAGATTAGAACATTTTGAATCGTTTTTTTCTTGCACCTTTTCAGTGTCGTTTTAAATAGGCGAAAGAAGATATTATGTTTGTAAAGTTTCTTCCGTCATTCACTGCAATCAGAATGTTTCATAATCTACTTTAATATCAAAAGCTGTTTGCTGATTTGCTACTAGTGTGAATACATTCACACATTACGTTTCTAAAACCGAAGCGACTTGTTTGTGTATTTGTAAAACCGAATATAGCTGTGATTAAAGGAATGATTTGTGCTGTGTAATTTGAAACTCTTTGTTTAATTGACTCATTGCCCAACCTTGCTACCGAACTAATGTATAAACGATTACATTCCTCTAAGTACTGTATCTTGTTTGGGTGGTGAAATGAACGAAAGCTCATCGAGCGAGCTAAGTAAGTGAATGTCCGTGCACTTTATGAACGATTACGTTGTTCTTTTCAATACTCGTGTACTAAGGTTGCTAGGTAGCTCTGTGTATCGTTGGAAATGGTGGAAACGTTAGATTAGAACATTTTGAGGTTCACCGTATACCTGACAGTACGTTTGAATTAAATAAGCTAAGGAAGATACTATGTTTCCAAAGTTTCTTGCGTTATTCACTGCAATGAAAATGTTTCATAACATTGTTTATTATCAAAGGGTGTTTGCTGTTCTGTGTATTGTGAATACATTCATGAATTGCTTTTGTAAACCGGTTGCGCTTGTTATGGAAGAACGTATTTAAAGAAAGGAGCTCATGCATTATGGTCTTGAGTCACTTGTTCAGAGTGAAGAGTCTACGGGTTAACCTGATATTGAATATCCCAGAATATCCTAATATGGTAAGCAAGTTGTTGCACTTTTTTTTTTGCTTTATTCACTCTAACAAGCGTGCCTTCTGTAGTGTAGTTTAATATATGAAAGCGGTGCTAGATTGCTGGCTATCTTGCTTATATTTTAAATACTTGTGTACATAGATTCTACTTCTGAAACTTTAAAACAAAGTGTACCTCATTTAATATGGTAAAATGTATTGGAAGGAAGTAGTCTGTCTGTCATGTAACAACAGTCCTCCTTATGTAGAATCTGCACGTGACTTGGTATTGCAACAAGATGAGTATTATTACATTTACATTTGTGTAACTATGAATCACAATATAGCTGTGATTAAATGAATGTATGCCATCATTGACTTGTGCTGTTTAATTTGTTTTGACAGCACTGAAGGTGTTAATGCAATTATGGAATCATGCTGTGCAGAAAAAAACTGTTTGTTTAATTGTTATGTATCTTTTTGCACCTTTGGGGCTTGGAAGCATTTGAGGTAGCCTCGACCTCTAGTTTTTATTTTTTTATTATGCTTCCAAGCCCACAGGGCTAACAGAAGCATATTGTTTTGGTTCTGTTTTTTGTTTTTTTTTTTTTTTTCCTTCTGTTTTTGACCAGGCCAAACGTATAGAAATATAAGTCGTTGTTGAGTATTTACACCAAAGTTGGTATGCATGTCTGTTATGACATGAACTTGTGCATGGAACTTTTGATCTTGTGTCAAATTGAAGGCCCCCATTCGATATTTACAAAAACCCCTTTTTAGGCGTTTTCTAGCGATAATTATCCTAGGCCGTAAGTCTAGGGAATATTGAAATCTGCTCTGGATGTAGCCCAAGGGGTCTATTAATCAAATTGCACGGGGTTTATGGATATCGGCTATAATTTGCAAGTTACCTGGATAAAAAAGTCTACCTGTGCAATTAAATGATGAAAACAGATTTTTCCCAAGGCTATAACTCCACAACGGTAAGAGCTATTCACACCAAACCTCGTAGGTTTTGTGGCATATGTGCATGTTATTCTGTCATAGAGTTTGCAGATGAAATTACCTAAGATCCATAAAAAATTTGTAAAATATGATCTCAAAATTGAATTGGAGTTAATGGCAATACTTGCAGTACTGTAGTCTTCCAGAGCGGGGCGCTAGTGGCATTGTTTTGAAACTATTACACAACAGTCGGCAGATACAAGATGGCGGAGCAGGCAGACTACGGTTGCCTCATAAAATTTAAGGTAACTCTGCTCCGAATCTCAAGTTCGGTCTTCTCTGAGAAAAGTACTTATGAAGTTAACGTCCATGCTTTTAAATTTACAAACGATTACATTCTTCTCCTCAATACACATTGAAAGTCTTTTAATCACTGCAATAATATGGAGTCATGGTTTGCTACGTTGCTAACTAACTACTGTATCTTGGTAGGACGGTGAAATGAATGAAAGCTCATCTAGCGAGCTAGGTAAGTGAATGTTTTTGCACTTTATGAACGATTACATTTGTTCTTTTTCAATACTGGTGTACCAAGGTTGCTAGGTAGCTGGCTAATATTGTAAATACGTGTGTACATAGAATTTACTTCTCAAACTTAGCTAGCAAGCCAAATTTTGTTAACGATTACGTTGTTCTTTTCTTCACTCGTGTAGCGTCTTAACATTGTGTTGTCCCAGCTAAATTTGTAAAACAAAAGCGCACTTGTTTCGATCTGTTCGAAGGAATCTTGTTGTCATCTTTGTGTCTGCAATCATCTCATTATTGTATTACCATTCTGTGCAAATCTAGCGAGTTAGCTACGTTAATGTGCCTGCACTTTACGAATGAACGAACATGTTTATTTTTTAACATCGCCAGCTGGCTAATATTTTACATTCGTGTGTACTTAGAATTTACATCTCAAACTTAGCTGGCTAGCTAACTTAACGATTATGTTGTTCTTTTCAACATTCGTCGCATAGCGTTTTAACAGCGCTACATTAATGGTCTCCTCGCTTGTTTAGGTCTGTTTGATCGCATTTTGTTATGACCTGCAATATAACACAATGCGTGTTGTACCTATAAATGAAAACGTTGTTGAGTACCACGCTAGATTCTGTTCATCACTTAAATTAAATACCCTAAACTCAGCTGCAGCTGATCTTGTGTTAAATTCTGTTTATCATTGGAAAAAGCAGAAACGCTAGATTAGAACATTTTGAAGTGCATGGTTGCACAAAAGGTAGTTTACGCTTCATTTAGAGGTCTGTTTGAACGAATCTTGTTATGACTCACAAAAAAATAATGCGTGTTGTATCTGTACATGAAAACGGAGATGACTAGCAAGCTAGATTCCGTTCATCACTGAAATTAAATACCTTTAACTCAGCTGCAGCTGATCTTTTGTTAAATTCTGTTCATCGTTGGAAAAAGCAGAAACGCGAGATTAGAACATTTTGAATCGCCCTTTTCAGTATCGTTTTAAATAGGCGAAACAAGATATTATGTTTCTAAAGTTTCTTCCGTCATTCACTGCAATCAGAATGTTTCATAATCTACTTTAATATCAAAAGCTGTTTGCTGATTTGCTACTAGTGTGAATACATTCACACATTACTTGTCTAAAAAAAGCAACTTGTTTGTGTAATTGTAAAACCGAATATAGTTGTGATTAAAGGAATGATTTGTGCTGTGTAATTTGAAACTCTTTGTTTAATTGACTCATTGCCCTACCTTGCTACCGAACTAATGTATAAACGATTACATTCCTCTAAGTACTGTATCTTGTTAGGACGGTGAAATGAAATAAAATTCATCTAGCGAGCTACGGAAGTGAATGTCCGTGCACTTTATGAACGATTACGTTGTTCTTTTCAACATTCGTCGCGTTTTAACAGCGCTACACTAATGGTGTCCTCGCTTGTTTAGGTCAGTTTGAACGAATCTTGTTATGACCTGCAGTATAAAACAATCCGTGTTGTATCTATAAATGAAAACGTTGTTGAGTACCACGCTAGATTCTGTTCATCACTAAATGAAATACTCTAAACTCAGCTGCAGCTGATCTTGTGTTAAATTCTGTTTGTCGTTGGAATTCTTCTCCCCAATCCACATTGTGATTCTTAATATCCCTAGCGACTCTGCGCTAGCCAGGTAGATACTGTATCTTGGTAGGACGGTGGATATGTTGTCATCTTTGTGTCTGCAGTCATCTTATTCTTGTATTACCATTCTGTGCCCATCTAGCGAGCTAGCTAAGTTAATGTGCCTGCACTTTACTAATGCGATTTCGTTGTTTTTTCAATACTTGCCAAGCGGCCAACCGACTCTTTGCCCTACCTTGCTAGCTAACTAATGTGTAAACGATTACATTCTTCTACTGTATCTTGTTAGGACGGTGAAATGAACGAAATCTCAAAAAGCAGAAACGCTACATTAGAACATTTTGAGGTTCACCGTATACCTGACAATACGGTTGAATTAAATAAGCTAAGGAAGATACTATGTTTCCAAAGTTTCTTGTGTTATTCAGTGCAATGAAAATGTTTCATAATGTTGTTTATTATCAGAGGGTGTTTGCTGGTGTGTGCATCATGAGAATACATTCATGAATTTCTTTTATAAAACCGTGCTCAAGACATTTGTTATGGAAGAACGTTTTTAAAGAAAGGAGCGCATGCATTATTACTGAATGTACTTGTTTCTTTGAAGAGTCTACAGTAACCTGATGTTGAATGAACCCAGAATATCCTAATATGGTATGTTAGTTGTTGCACTCTTTTTGCTTTATTCACAAATTGTAGGATGTGCCTTCTGTAGTGTAGTTTAAAATATGAAAGCGTTTGCTAGGTTGCTGGCTATCTTGCTTCTATTTTAAATACTTGTGTACATAGATTCTACTTTTAGAAACTTTAAAACAAAGTGTACCTCATTTAATATGGTAAAATGTATTGGAAGGAAGTAGTCTGATGTCATGTAATAGTCCTCCTTATGTAGAATCTGCACGTGACTTGGTATTGCAACAATATGATTATTATTACATTTACATTTGTTTAACTATGAATCACAATATACCTGTGATTAAATGAATGTATGCCATCATTGACTTGTGCTGTTTAATTTGTTTTGAAAGCACTGAAGGTGTTAATGCAATTATGGAATCATGTTTAATTGTTATGTATCTTTTTGCACCTTTGGGGCTTGGAAGATTTACTTTAGCCTACTGAGGTCAAACTGTCTTATTATTAGGCCCAAGCACTGAGTGTAAATTGATTCAATTTATCCAACATGATTATTATTATTATTAGGGCCCAAGCAAAGAGTAACATAAGAATATATTTGTATCCGTTGCGTATTATCTCCAGTTAGGGCCTAAGCACAAAGTGTCATGGGAACAATTGTAAAGTATCTGATGATAGGGCCCAAGCACTGAGTGTGCGAAGGGCACACTGTATGCTTGGGCGTTATTATTATTATTATTATTATTATTATTATTATTATTTTTTCACTTTGGCGGCCTTTTTGAGGTGCTTGCCATGAACGAAAACTCATGAAATTTGGCACACACATCAGAAGTTGCGGTCATCGGGATTATCAAAAGCTTGGACCTGGGTGTGGCACGGGGCTCGATAGCGCCCCCTTTGTCAAATGTGTTCACTGTGGGCGTCCACTTTTACGCACATGCACCAAACTTGGTAGGCATATTGGTCTACCTAAGATGAACAAATTTCGCAATCACACCCCTTAACTCTGCCCAACAGGAAGTTGGTCACTTTGGATTTTGTGCGTTTTCACAGGCGCCGAACTTTCGAATACTCCTCCTAGAGGATTCATCCGATTCATGCCAAATTTAGTCAGTGTGATGCCAAGACATTCCTGATGCTAAATTGCGAAGGGATTTTTGATATCTTGCATGGTGTTGAAATGGCGAATCAATGAATTTATATGTCTCGCCACACAAAAAGGGAATTTGTCATAAGTTCTCCATACATTGCTTGATACGGCTCAAACTTCACAGGTTTTTGGTTATGATGGTTATGATGATATCCACATGCCCAGAGTCACACCCTGGTATAGCGCCACCATCTGGCAACAGAAAGAGTGGCTTTTTCAGCCATCTCAGCTCTAGTGCTCCTAGACGGTTCATTGGATTCAATTCAGATTTGGTGTACATGTGGTCACAGATGTCTTGATTTTATTCTGCAAAGGTATTTTTTGATACGTTGAACAGCGTAGCCATGGGTAAAGGTTGAATTTGGGCACCTCTAAACAGTTTTTGACCAGTTTCACCAGTCTGATGAATGACAGGATGCTTAACCAATCAAATGAGTTGTAGCGTGGGGTTGTATTGAGGTGCAACGTCATGAATGTAGCCCTTCAGATAGTCGAACAGCGGCCATGTTTGTTAAAGTGTTTTGAGCACGTTAGCAGTGTTGCCAATTCAGCGATTTTGGAGACATTTTGCATGTTTAGTAAAAACAAACTCCTTTAATTGTGGTATTGTGTTAATTTGGTGCTTAAGTCAGGGATAACTGCGGACGAACTGTCCCGGTTGGAACATTTTTGACGAGTCGCAGGCAAGCTCAGCTTTGAGTCGCGCTGTTGCGAACTCACCCATGTCGGAAGGCATTTCGCATCCTTACTTTTATGAGAAGCAAACATCGTGTATAGTTACCTCGGTTAATTGTGGTGTTGTGTTAATTTCGTTATTGGGAGGAAGGTTGACGAACTGTGGAAATATTGCACATGGCGCAGGGAAATTCCGCTTCAAGTCGTGGAATTAGCTCCGCAAATGCATTTCACTATACATTTAAGTCTATGCATACGCCTGCGTACAGAGAAAATGTCACAGTTATTCTAAAAAAGCCCACCTGTTCGTGGTACTACTTTTGGCAGATTGCTTGGTTCACGTAAGAATAATTCTGTTGATAAACCCGAGTCCTTTTAGCTGTTGCTATGACCGTGTAGCCTGATGTCATGATCAACAACACTCGTCGATTTAATCACAACATAATTCAATACGAAACACCGCTGTCTCAAACGAACACAATATGTATGGGTGTTTAGTTACTATCAAATTCAGACTGGACGATCATTAAAGCTAATATATTCAAAGGAACGATTAGCATGTTATGCTAGCCCACGGTGTGCTTTACGCTCCAGTATCTGACAGCGCATTGAAACGGCTGAGGCTGTAACACTGTATTTGCTGGCTTATGTTAGCTGATTTAAAGCCATGACTTCAGGATATTGTGATGTGGACTGCTAAATTAGCTTCTATTCCAGTACACGACAATTGTAAGTAATAGTCGTATGACGAGTCTGTTTACTGCATGTACTGCAACCAACCAAATAAAAATTCACAGTGGTTCTGTTCACATTGCAATTAACTTTACAATTTACGCACTCGCTTATGAAGGCTGAAGTGCACAAAATGTTTAGAATATGAGCATTATGACTTACATGCCAAAACGATGTCCTTGTAGACTACTTGATACACAAGAACTGATACTTGCAATGTTTAAAACTGTTTAAAACGATTTTAGCACACGCATGTTAAGTAAGGACAATGTCTTAAAATGAGATATTACATACAATTCAGCATCCTGCATAGAAATTAAGAAAATTTGTGAGATGCATATTTACACACCACACAGAAGGCGTTATGGTAATATTGCAGGTTACATGAACAGGTGTTGTGTTAGTGTATGTAGTCTTTGAACATAATGACATTTGCATGTGAAACAGTTGTCTCTTGTTGTTGTTGTAGTTAGTTTTATTTGGAATCATGACAACGATGTCTGTATTGTCCAAAGACACACGTGAACATTAATATAAGAGTAATATTTGTGTTTGTTTGCCAATCCCACACCAAGTGGTTGGTCATATTTTGTGGTTATGTGGTGTTGGTGGGAAATTTTAAGAAATTGCACATAAGAATTTAGCCACTTTTATAAGCAAGGGCACTGCAAGGAGTTGAACCCCGTTCCAGTAATATGGAAGTACCACTACCAGTGCCTTTTGCTTTTATGGCTTTGGGGGAAAGCAAAACCATCATGAGCAACAGAGTGTGATGTTAATATTCAAAATGATATAATGGTGCTCAAGACATTATGTAGCTACTCAAAATATGTAGGTAAGTAGGATAACTAGTTAAAATTTTGATTACTGAATGTATTTGTTTCTTTAATGAACTACAGTAACCACACTGTTGCAATGAAGGAAAAGCAAACCCCTGTAGTGTTAGAACAGCATACTCTGGCTGTATTAGAACAAATTGCAGGATGTGCAAATACGTAGCACTGAGTATAAAAAAATAGTGTAAGTAGTTTGTTGTTGTTGGTGGTGGTGTGTGTGTGTGTAACATGAGCAGACATAAGACATATTACATTGTATAGAAGTGTTTAAGTGATTGA
>CM032889.1:5367736-5387736 GCA_019176425.1 Megalops atlanticus
CGTTCTGCCCATAAAAGGGGGCAAGGGAGATTATGAGTGTTAAAAACAGTCAAGGAGAAACACGGCCGCTTTTAAGAGCCCATAAATGCCAGCGCTGACGTCTTTTAATGCCTGCAGGGAGGGGGGAGATTCCTATAACCACAAAGCGATGTTTGCCGTGAGGCGTTATTTTCCTCCGAGCATTGACAAAGTTCACACAAAGCGAGTGACACCGTGCTGGTAGTCCACGCTTTAAAAAACAGCTGAGATCAGTTTGGGAAACTACGGCGCACAGCCCCGTCAAACGCCGCGAGGAGGGCGATTACTGCGCCCAGCCAGGGTGAGAGCCTGCTCTGAGACATGCGCACCTACAGCACGAAGCGTGCGGGGAGAGGGAGAGAGACCACACCAGCATACACCCTGGGAGCGGGAGAGAAAACAAACGGAGCTCGGAGAGAGAGACCGAAAGGAAAGGGGAGAGGAAACACGTGACGGAACAAGAAGTGAAAGAGCGAGAGAGGGAGAGAGAGAGAGAGAGAGAGAGAGACAGAGAGAGTCAGACAGAAAGACAGAGAGACAGAGAGAGAGTCAGACAGAGAGAGAGAAAGAGAGACAGAGAGAGAGAAAGAGAGAGACAGAGAAAGAGCAGAATCGAAAGAGAGGGTAAACAAGTGAGCCAGAACGAGAGAATGAAGGAATGAGAGAGAGAGAGAGAGAGAGAGGAGGATCGAAAGAGGAGAGAGTAAATGAGTGAGCCAGATTGAGAGAACGAAAGAATGAAAGAGAGAGAAAGAGAGAGAGCGAAAGTGCAGAGCCGCAGCGAGCGGAGCAGCGCGAGCGAGATAAGAGTTAATGCAGAGCCTTCCCCCCACCCCCAACCTGTTTGCGATCCCCGCTCGCTTTGTGAGATGAATAATTACTAGCACTCTGAGCTTTCCCTCCTCATTTTTCAAAGCCCTGCCGAGAAATTATTTTCTGAGAGGCGTACGATCTCCGCCGCTGACTGCGCCTGAGGTTTCCAGGGAAGAGAAAGAGAGAAAAATGAAATCTCCGCGGAGAGGAAGCCGAGCGGACCGGATTTAAACCCGGGGCTCTGCAGGGAGACAAGCATGCTGCGCACCACATGACCTCCCACACGCGGGTCCCGCACCGGGGGCAGGAGGGCGCGACCCCCTGCCACATTTAGACATTAACACGCACACACACATGCAGGCACACACGCAGGCCCATGCACCCACATGCGCGCACACACACACACACACACACACACACAAAGCACAAGCACACGCACGCACACAGCTCCGATTCAACCATGGGAAGGAATGCGTGTTTCCAGAATCATATAATTCTACAGAGACAATGTGGCTTAAAAACAGATTTTTTTTCGGAAAACAAAGGAAACAGACATTCAAACGTTTCTTACCACATGAAGGAGAAATTCAAAGTATTTCACTTCAAAGAAATGTTATTTTTTTCCTGAATGGAAAAACATCTCTGACTTAATATAGAAGTTTTGAAATACAGAATAAAGCCAATTCTGTCTCTAGGGGATTTTACAGTGAGAAACTCCTTAAGCTCCTCTATTAGGAGCACTTAAGCACCTATAGCGTGCGCTGTTAGAGAGAGAGAGAGAGACAGAGAGAGAGAGAGAGCAAGCGAGCGAGAGAGAGAGAGGGAGACGGGGAGTGAGGGCGAGAGAGAGAGAGAGAGAGAGAGCGAGCGAGCAAGAGAGCGGGGGAACACCAGAGATTACTGCGTGCTCTTTGGGCGGCAGGTTTTTGATCTCCTGCAGTGTTACCATGAAAACAGACTGCAGCGTCTCTGCGCTCGCAGGCCGTGTCCCGATGCGCTGTGGCGGGCCCTGGCTGGGGCCTCGGGGCCCGTGTGTCTCCCCGCTCCGCGCCGAGAGAGGGGCGGGGGGAGGGGAGGGGGGCCTGCCGCGGGGGCTAACCTAAGCTCCCCACATACGGAAACAATGGACTGAACAGCTGTCACAAAGGTGGGGGAGGAGGGACGGGGGGACGGGACGGACGGAGTAGAAAACACCCCAAGAAAAAAAAGGTTAAAAAAACAGAGAGGGAGAGGGAGGGGGAGAGAGGCTTTCATGCAAATAACAGCTGGTCCAGACCTGACGTGCGTTACTGAGCACAAGGTTCGGCGTGCGTGTGTGAGGTGGAGTGTGTGTGTGCTCGCGTGCGTCACTGAGCGAGCCTGCGCGTGTGTGAGCGCGAGAGAGAGAGAGCGAGAGAAAGAGAGAGAGAGGGAGTTAGCTGCTCGATTTAGCCGCGGCGCTGCGCAGGGCCGGCCTCCTGCACATAAGCCCCCCGTTTAGGGGGTGGCGTTCTGCATCTAAATTACTGTGAAAATAATCCGCCCGCGCTGCTGACGACAACTGACCCGTAGTGCACCCGAACGGCGCGTAAACACAACCGCGGGGCCGTGACAACAGCTTTACACGCTCTGGAGCCTGAGAGAGAGAGAGAGAGAGAGAGAGAGAGGGAGAGAGAGGGAGAGAGAGATGCAGCCAAGCACACAACACAGAACCATGTTGATGGAGAGATAGCGAGATACAGATACCCCTTTTTCCAATGATAACGTTGCTTTCCTTTTTTTTTTTTTTTTTTTTAGCTACCTTAGTTAAATATAACATGTATAACACACACGGTAGGAGTTCCAGCCTTATCGGAGCTCTCTACTCTGTGAGTAAAGCGCTGGTAGCGGAGCCCGGGTCGATAACGCGCGAGAGAATAATTAACCTGGCTAATAGCTTGTGAAACCGCTGTGCTGTTGTTAGACAGGACAGGCAAGGAGCCGCTGTAGAACAACCGCGGGAATCGCGCTGTTTGCGCAAAGTGCGAGTGTGCCGGTGCGGTTTGCGAAGGGGGAACAGGGCGACCCACGCTGGAACCTCGCTGGGACAGGCTCAGGCTTCTCGGCCCATCTCCCACTGTGCCATGCAGGCTGTAATACGTCACATGGGTTTGAACGAAGGGAGATACATGGGCCATTATGTACTGTTACAGAGCTCTGAAACTTTCACCGAGCTAATGAACCTGATGAAAGAATTAGCTGTATTTGTTAGCGGTAGAACTTTAAGCGCGCAGCTAGCCCTGATTTCTGTGACAACTGTAGAGTTTCTGTGGATGTTGCATTATTGTCATTTAGCAGATGCTCTTATCCAGAGCTACTTACATAGGTTAGTTTTTTGACACTTATCCATTTATAAATCTACATATTTACTGAGGCAACTGTGGGTTAAGTACCTTGTCCAAGGGTACAACGGCAGTGCCCCAGGGGGAATCGAACCAGCAACCTTTCAGTTACAAGCCCTGCTCCTTACCCACTATGACACACTGGTGCCCTATCAACAGCTAAAGCTTTCACACCCCTGTACTGCTAGAGAGAAGGATAGTAAACACTTGACAGAAACAAACATATTTTGTGCTATGTACTGTCCCATCCAACAGCTTTGGAGTGGACCGCTATTGGAGCAACTCCACCGTACAGTTTGCTCACCCAAACCTGGTTGTCACCTCTCTGCTGATGGGTGAATCCCTCCTGTTCCTCCAAACCCTGCCCGCTGATTGGAACAGCGATAATGGGATGCAAGCAGCCGATTGGAGTTTGTCCTGCTCCACCCTGCCAGAAGGCAGCGTCCCAGCTCGGCCCTGCGGTAGGGGCCATGTGTGAGTGTGTGGCTTACTGCTCGTTTTCTCCGGAGTCTGGTGTCTGTGTGTGTGAGCTCCACTGCCACTGGCTTTCGAGCCCCTGAATCCTCTTACTTTCCAGGAAAGAGAGTTAGAGAGACCGTGTGAGAGCCTGAAACTATGGGAGCCTCTGAGGGTGAGACAGAGGGAGGATAAGTTTGAGAAGGGTGAGTGTGAGAGAGTGCGAGGGAGAGAGAATAAGTGTGACTGGCAGAATGATTACTGCACTCTCTCTCTCCGAGCGCCGTAAACGGCTGCGCGGTGCTAAAAGCATTTCTGTCTGCTTTGTCTTACTGTACATAGCCGGAATTAAAATTCAAATTACAGATATGAACAATAAAGAATCCCACTAAGCCAGGGCTGAAACATGCTCTTTCTAAATGAGAATAGGAGCTGATGGGAAAGCATTCACCCACAGGAGAAAACTGTCATTACGCGTGTATGTGTGTATGCGTGTGTGTGTGTATGTGTGTGTGTGTGTATGTATGTGCATGTGTGTAGGCATGCTAAAGATAAAATGAATGTCCCTGCTGACTGAGAATGGTTTGCCTTTTTTTATGGAGAGAATTTCATTTGCATATTTGCATTTTTACCGCGTCTCTCTCTCCCGTTTCTATGTCGTATGCCACCGGTAAAATGTCACATTTGTCCTTTTCTGCAAGGTCACATCCTTCTGATAAAAGACGGGCTTTTTTTCCATTTATTTTGGGAGTGTTGAGACTGACATCTTCAGAACTCAGGGGAATGAAAAGCAGGTGATGGAGCCGTCCAGACCGGCTCAGCAACGCTGTATAAATCACCGCCGGCCCAAAGGAAAAACAATGCAATTGGTTCCATGTGGAGGCGACAGAGCAGGGCCTTAAAGCAGGGGCCGGGCCTGGTAATCTCTCCGCACTGATTACACAATACATAATTCATTGAAAAATCTATTTGACTGAACGGAGGAGAAAAAGAGGTCATTCGATTTGGCATCTTTATCAGCGGTCTGCGCAGAGTTGGGGGGGGGCTGTGGATCGGGTCGAACGCGCAGGGGGGGGGGGCGGAGGGTGAGGGGGTGGGGCGGGGCCTGTCGCCGGGGCCTTTGGGATACTCTGACCCTGCAATTGACCTGCATCTCCATGAACATTGGCCTCTCCACTGCAAGCCACCGGAGCTAATCACTTAGTTACCCCTCCGCCTGTCACTCAGCCTCCCCCTCCTGGGGGGACCTGGACTGCGCTGAGCGTGATCGCTGGCATTAATATTCATAAAACCCCCCCATCCTCCCCCTCTCCCAGCCACCCCCAGGCCAGCCACTCAACACCGCAATCACCACAAGAGCGCGGAGTGGGCCGAGGCTTCAATCAGCCTGCGAATTAGTCTCCGCACGGCGGTCGCCGCGCTCGACCACGCCTCACGCCGGCAGGGCGGAGGGGTGCGGGCGGGGCAGCTCCGCGGCGGGGCCCCCCGAATCTGCCCGAGAGGCACGCAGGGTGCCGGGCGGGCCTGCCTTTACGGGGCCGGGGGAGGGGCGATGACGAATGGCGCAGACACAAACACGCGGGGCTCCGCGGCCAAGGAAAAGATTACATCAGCGGAGCGGCTGGGGATGCTGGCCCGGCTCCGGCATGAGGAAACACCCCGGCGGCCTGCCGGAGCCAGCCTCACGCTCCTCTGGAAACTGTGAATCCCACACGCAACCCCGCCATGCCGACAGGCCTCTATTTATAATCACACGGCCGAGAGAGAGAGAGAGAGAGAGAGAGAGAGAGAGAGAGAGAGAGAGAGAGAGAGAGAGAGGGAGGGAGGGAGGGAGGGGGAGAGAGAGAGGGGGAGAGAGGGAAGGAGAGGGAGGGAGAGGGGGGAGAGAGAGAGAGAGAAAGAGGGCGGGGGAAGGGGGGGAGAGAGAGAGGGAGGGAGAGAGGGAGAGAGACAGAGGAGAAAGAAACAGAGAGAGCATGAGAGAGGGAAAAAGAGAAATGGAGAGAGCCTTCAGCATATCTGGAAATAAACTCAGAGATGAGGAAGGGACAGAAATGCAAAAAGTAACAAAAAAAACCCTTAATGCCAAAAGCCACACAACAAAAAATATCCTTTACAGTCCCCAGCCAGGAATCTCACAGAACTGTATCAGAAAAATTGGCCATGTATCCACTTAACTACCAATCAGACTTTTCCTTGACATTTCAAAGTACAGTTATACAAAACTGTTTTAGGGTTTGTTCATGTTCACAGACATACAGCCTGTAGCCTTTTTTCTGCACACAGAAAAAAAGATCTGCACCCATTAAGAGATTGTGCTGTTGGAGAAAGCCGCAAGTTGTATAGAGGATAAGCCATCACGTTTCCATAATCAGCTAGAATTCCAAAACAATGTGACGCTTCTTATCCAAACCTTGAAACCAAATCACCCAGTGAGGTCAAGGTAAACACACATGACTGAAGGAAGCCTGCTGGCTGTTTGAATGAGGTGAAGCTTTTGGGGTCTTACCTGTTGATGAGGGGAAAGAGGGACACCAGCAGGTACACTGATGGATACCACTTCAGCGGTTTGATCTCTTCTGCCAGGGACACCTGCAGACATAGGACAAGACCCTGTCAGAGCCCTGCCACACAAGTTTGAAAAGCAGGGCATGCACATGACCCAGGAAGGAGACACAGAGAGCTTTTTGTCTGGTGAGGGCGGTTCCAGCCAACAGGCCAAGAGTCAGACTTTCCTCAGAGAGTCTTTTTTCAGACTTGTGAATCTGTCACTTGTGCGTTGTACTTTTTGATCAGCTCTGTACGCATGTTGTATGTGCGAATGTGCTTTGGCAACAGAAATGTTTCTCTGTCGCGCTTTTAAAGGCACGCGAATGGAGCTGACTGAGAAAAAGAGACAGATGGACAGAGACAGATATAAGAGTGTGGAGGGGGAGTAATGTCAGTAAGACAGGGCAAGGGGAGGCCAGCTCCTCAGAGGGAGAGCCGGGGGAAGAGAAGAGCTAGAGAGGAAGAGAGAAAGACAGGAAGGGAGAGGGAGAGAAAGAGAGAGGGAGGGAGGGATATAGTGAGAGACAGGGAGGGAAAGTGAGAGATTGAGAGAGGGAGAGAAAGAGAGGGAGGGAGTGAGAGAGAGAGTGGGAGAAAGGGAGAGTGAGAGACAGAGAGAGAGGGAGGGAGAGAATGAGAAAGTGAGAGATGGAGGGAGAGAAAAGTCAGAGAAAGGGGAGGGAGGGAGAGCGAGAGACAGCTGTGTGGAGGTGTGGGAGCACATCAAACGCTCCTCAGCCCTCTGCCTTTTTCCGCTACAAAAGAAATGGTAATGAAAAGTAAACCGTGCCGCTCCGCCGGTGCGGTCCTGGAGGCAGCAAGGGAGAAGAAAGGCACACCACGTCTCACTCCAGAGGAGTCGACTCTTAAGCACGAGCCAGCTCCTCTCACCCCCAGATCAAATGCAATAAACCAGAGGCGTCTGTCCTTTCACACCATTTTGTTTTTATTTACAACAATCCATTCTGCCGTCCGTGGGCTCGCTCAAATCAAACAAGAGCCAGGGAAAAAAAAGTGGACAGAGAAAAATTTAAAAAGATAAAATAACAAAAGCTGAAGCAAATAAAGAAAATCTGGACTGTGTGGTTTGATTCTGTGCGGGAACAATGAATCTCTTTTATGAGCCTTTAATCGCGGCCACCCCACTGCAAGTCGACTGAGCCCTTGTACAATCTTAGCCTTCCTATTCAAATGCGCGCATTGACACACATCCACCGCTCGTCATTAATACAAGCACCTGCATACAATTTCGCCGCGTGTTAGCGTGACTTCAGAATAGCCTTGAATTCAATCGGAACGTGCGGTGAATGGCCAGCCAATCCCGGGCGCCGGTCTTATTGTCTCAGGGAGGCGTGCGGCGCTCTGCTCGGCCGGGGCCGGCGCATCTCGCTGTCTGGTGTGCGGCACAGGAATGCGCTGCAGGGCGAACGTTCCTCCCCGCCTGCTTAATCCCGCGCTCTTCACCTTGAAGGACGCAGCTTCGCAGCGCCGATTGTGTGAGAGAGAGACAGACAGAGAGAGAGTGGCCTTTCAAAACAGGGACGGCTTCATCGTGCGATCTGAATGACTAAAAACATGCTCATAAAAAAAACGTTTCATTTTGTTCTTTTTTTGTGGAAAAAAGTGAATGCGGTTTAAAATGTGCGCTGCTGAAAATCGAGCAGGGTCACGCCAAGCAGTGACTGAGACGACGCTCAACGGAGGCCGGCCGGAGCTTTCAGCGTCAATCACTTTCGCTGCCAACAGTGACGATGCGTCTGCAGGACACGCCCTGGCATCTGCTGTACCCGCGGACTTTCGTGGGGAGATTCCAGGTAGCTGCAAACGCTGCCGTGACCCGGAGAGACGCTCTGACAAACCATGGAAGTCAATGGCGTTTTCGTGAGACGGTGCTGCATCGCGTTAGCGCAATGCCTCTTTTTACACGCACTCCCGATGCACTCTGCTAGACCGGGGGTGGGGGCGGATTTCGGGTTACTTTACACTATTACATCATTGCGCTGCTGCCTGTTGTTAGAAGGGCGTGAAGCACATCGTGTCACTCCGCGTCGTCAACAGGCCAGGCCCGTATGAGGAAAGCGCCTCGGCTACATTCCGGTCCAACTCCTCGCGCTTTGACTCACTTCCTTGGAGGAGAAGTGTTGTGACACTCCGATTTTGAGTAAGCGGAGTAGACCCACTTCACCCTCAACTGCCTCCACTGAGCGGATCTGTAATACTGCAAGCCTCCGGTAACACACCGCGTGCCGATGACGCAAAACCCCTTATATTACAAACAAAGTCTGCAGAGTTATGAAAATGGATAAAATGGTCAAGGCAGACACACACAAATATGGAACAAGTTAATAATCTGTAAACTTGCAAATTATAACACAAATATTTGCAAAGGTAATTATCTACAGAAATGCTTACTGATAACTTGATTGACATGAAGTTAGACTTAAAAGGCAGTTGGCTAACTGGATACAGAGACACGCTGTTTATACAACTGATAGCTATCGTAACTTGCTACACCCACGAGAAGCCAGTTTCTAAATACCAGTAAAATCTGTGATAACTAGCTCTTAGCTGTATTTCTCGAAAAAAGACTATACGGCCTCACGAAAAAATCTTTCAGCTGATGAGGTCGCCGGCAGCACGCAAGACAAACTGCGCTGGAAATAATGTGAATGCCACGGTGGCTACCGACGCCAGCGAGCTGCGACCCTGCCGGCGAACAGTGCCGATGCTGTTAGGGAAATGGCATACAGTGACGCCGCTGGAGCACGTGCCAGGGCTTTTTTTCCGCTTCGCACTACCCCCCTCGCTCCTTGCCAACTTGAGTAGGTGCTCCGATGCGCTGCCAAAATGTCACGCGAAATGTGCGCTCTGCGTAAGGGGGCAGGGGGAGGGGCGAAGTGGTTAAGAACACTGCCCTCAGGTTTGTTCCACTGCCGCGTTTTGGATCTGGTTGCAAGCGGGGTAATTATTAATGCTGGCTCCAGCTACTCTAGGGGCTAGGTCTTCCAATCATAACAGAACTGTCTTCTTCTTAACTGGAAAAGTCTGATCTTGCTATCCAGCACCTCGCCTGATGTTAGGCGGCTGTCAGAACTGGAGGGCAGCCATGAGGTAGAAATTAGGGAGTTTTTGATGCTCTGTGTACCAAGTGACCTCTCTGCTCTAATGGCAGGAGTACAAGGACGCTCTGATTAATGGATGAATCTGTGCAACAATGTCACCTGCCCCTAAAAACAGGCAGAGTTCATAGCGACTGTTTATGACCTCAAAACGGGTCTGCATCCTTTAGACTATTATACAGCACCTTCCTTCTAGTGTGGGCAGATTGCAGATTAGGGATTTTAGACCTTTGCGGAAATTGATTTGTGGCCCCTGTGGAACAAACCAGCCAAGATTTTCTAGAGTGGGGAAGTTGCTTGGACTCGGAGCGGTGCGTTTCGAGCCGTGTTTCGAATCTGAAGGGAGTGCTTTCGCAAGCGGGGAGGCGTTAATTGCACTCGGCGCATTCTGCCGTTTGCGCTCCGACGTCCCGTCTCTCCAGCGTGACCGACAGGACGGCCTAGTATGGCAAGCATCAGCAAAGAAATGCAAGTGTTGTGACTATTTAATACAAATAAATACAAAGTCACATTGTGACGGAGTGCCGTCACTACGGTTGAGTAGCTATGCGCTTGTTGATTGTTACATCTGAACAGACACAATTAAATCCTAACCGTTTATATTATTTAAAGCGCAGATCAAATGACAAGTATTCCGACCAGAATGTTCAAAATATAATTACGGGAGCAAAGAATAACATTAAGACAAAATGACACGTTTAATGTTGTCTGAATGTTTACCACATTGAAGCATTTACTATAACGTTTAAAGTATACATTTAAATTCCAATCTAAGCACGACAAGGAAACCTGAAATGAACTCGGGAGGAAATATTGTCTGTCACAGCGCGGCCACCACGATAAAACTCACATTAGTGTATAGTCATGTCACGGGAACCGACGCAGCTCTCGCTGAGAGGGTTCTGGGAGATTTTTTTACTCGCTGGCAATTAACCGTCGGCGGAGGAAAAACACAGAGGATCAAACAGTTAAATTTATTGCGAGTCAAGGCTCGGGAGCTAATCACTAAAAGCTTCCAGTCGTGTTTCACCTTGATGGTGTTTTTTAGAATCTATTTCGGTCCGGTTCAGTGTAATTTGCATATTGACTGGGCTTCTATTTATGACATTTGTATCGGACTCGATACAAAACAGTAGTAGCTTTCGTTGGTGAAAGCCGACGATTGGGGCCGAAAACAAGACATAAATAAACGGAACAACAGTGAAATCGCATTCAAACGGCCGGTTTCGCGTGGCTGTTTCTGCTGGACTGTGATGATGGCCCGTTTAAGAGAGGCTGGCAGTGTCCCAAATGCGCTGGCCGCCCGCCGCTCCCTCAGCGCGCCGCCATCAAACACGCAGCCGTGTTCGGGTCAGTGGCACAGTGAGCTCAGCAAGGCATGCCGAAACATTCAGGCGAACAAAGGCTCGCACGGCAGCCCCGTCAGTCCGCTGCTGGCGTCCCGTGCACAGTAGAGGCATAACAGAAAACCAACCGGCCAACAATGCGCTGGAGCAGTACCAGATTATCATCAAATGAAGCAAAAAAAAGGACATGGGACATTCCTGATCGGCTTGTCTTTGTTTGACTGCCCGGGAGAGATAATGTATCCGACACAGAGGAGGGGACGAGGGGGGCTTTTGTGTCGAGGAGGGCTTTCCCTTGAAGCTGTGGGACGAAAGGGTCATCCTCATGGAAACGGGGAGCAGTCCCAACGGCGGGGGTGGAGGGTTGGGGGTACTTGATGAGAGGCGTGTGTGACCGTGCCGCGATGACTGCAACTCTGAATCTGCGCGGCGCCGTTCCGCTGTCGGCGATGTGTTCAAATAAACAACAGAGAGGAGGGGTGGCAGGCACCAAGGGCAATATCTCTTGGTTTTATTGCAGCGTGTGGATTTCCCCGACTGCGTGTTACAAGGACAGACCAAGATTAATATTAAATATTAACTTTACACTAATAGCGAAATCGGCGTACGGATTGTCTCTTTCGCTTATTTACCATCTGCCACATCAAGGTTTATAAACCAACTTGGTCACATCAGTCGCGTCCGAGAGAAACACGCCCCGACAATCGTGCAAGTCCAATTGGAACAGCTTCCTCTCTAAATATAGCCAGAGCGCTTAACTGCGAGAAGCGCTGCACCAGATATAGACCGGCGCTCACAAAGCTCTTACGAAAGACAGCTCGTGACGCAGGCTGTATGCAGTCCGGCGGACCCCTCGCTTTCTGGCGGAGAGCAGGCGGTGTGCACGCAGGGTATGAAGCGGACTAAAGAGGACCCGCAGGCACATAACAACGGGACATTTATCTTATATATAGGTGTGTGTGTATGGGAGACACACACACACACACACACACACACACACACACACACACACACACACACACACACACACACACGGAGATAAATGCGCCACGTGTAACGAGATACCCTTTTACTGAAATGAACAAATGGCATATTAAATGCTTAAATTGCTATTATCCAGCGGCTATTCAAAGCTGTTCTATAAAATCTAAAAACGCATATTCAGGGTTGCCACCAAAAATAAAAAACTTCAACGTACAATGCTGCTTGTGGTAATGGACTGTGAATAACAAATTATTATTAAAACTGATATTTTTTAAAATGTTACTGACCAAGTTATGATAAAAAATAAAAAATTGACACGATGTTTCGTTTCATATGTTTCACTTGCATGGATCGTGTCGGCCCCTGCGAAGCGCAGCTGCCTCTCTAGACGCCGCGTGGGTGAGGACTTCTGTCAAAGACCCTGCGCTCTTCGGTGAACGGCAATGAAATGAGGGATTAAACGGGATCCGTTAAGGGAAATTAACCAGACTCCACAATGAGCACGCGAACGAGACTAATCACCTCTTCCGTTTTATACCGACCTCGGAGATCCAGATGCTACCGCCACCAGTTACAGGCTGGGCCCAGGTATAGCGCTGAGCAATTAACCCCAGCGGGACGTGCGTTCACAAGGGACCGCGCCGAAGACACAACAAACCACCTCTCACATTTTCCGTGTAGCCGCCTGTATTTTAACACTGACTGCTTTTGCTCACTGCTATCGCGTGGATGGAAACAAAAATAAGTTCTGTTGATCTACCTTAATTTTGGTCAACGGTGACTGGTTTTACCCGTCAATCAGGGCATACGTGACTAGAGCGTTCGGCATTACGCAACACCACAAACCCTCTTAATCATAGCACATCACTACGCGTATTCGTATGAGTAACAGGATGTTTTAATGACAATTGGAGCCTACAAAAAATGATTTTAACAACACACGTTCCAGGAAACATGGGGTGCCAGTCTTTGTGTATAGTCACGTCATAAAAAGCTTCATTTCGAATATAGCCTATACGCCTGATTTAAAACACCTAAACACCTAAATGAAAAACTCATGTACAAGGTCTAGCTTTTTATCAGAAAAGCTTTGCAAAGTGATTATTATATTATTTTCCTTCATGCACTCCAAAACAAAACACTAAATGTATGGGCAAACGTATTGATAAATCACTTATTAAATGTTAAATAGAAAAGTATACTTGAAATGGATTTGCGAATAGAGAGACACAGAAGCATCGAAAGGTTTCGTGCGTTTTCCCCTCCCCGCTTCCTACTGTGCCGCAAAGCTACAGCAAAACAGCTCTCGGGTAGCTATCAGTATAATATGGAAATAAGGACTATCCGTGGATTGCTCGTGGGTTGCCTGCAGAACATCCGGCTCGAATATTAAATGAGAAACTGCTTTTTTTTCTTATTGTCTTCTTTGTTTACAAGCTCCTTCTAGAGACGACACGACTGCACTCTCGTTCAGTGTACTGCCTTTCCCTAAAGGTTGCTGAGAAGAGAGGTGCTCAAATCTATCGTGAATCTGCGGTGATTTGTGTTACACGGGGATCGCGTATCGTGGGCGAACGTTCTTCCTCCCCCACAATTCCCCGCTGCCATTTGTCGGAGGCTAGCAGAGACTAGAGCACTTATAACTTATACATCCCGTGTCGTCACCGTCGGTCGCCTAGTTTAAGATGCATTTCAAAAGCTGGGAGCCTGCAAGCAAAAAGGGGACGTTATCCAACCGCCTTTTGTGATTCGTCACTTCTCACAAATGCGAGATGAGAGAGATCCAGCCGTCGATCGCGCAGCCTCCGCACAGTTGTACCTTTTCTGAGCTGCCCGCGGAGCTGCGCTGCCCCCGACACACACACACACACACACACACACATACACACACACACACACACACACACACACACTCCTCCTCCTTGGGGGGCTCAGCGGGCCCTTCAAGGCTGGCTTTTTTCCACCGGCTGCGTGCCGCTCAAAGGCGTTATGTCTTCACACAGCGCAGAGATAAAGAAAGACCGTTGCCTCTCTCTTGTGCAAGACTGAAATCGCGATATGCACTCCCTCAAGTACTGACGCTAGGTCACCTTTCCTGCGCAGCCAAATCTTGACATTTTCAGAGCCAGATTGTCTTGCAAGTTTTCCGGCTTTCACGGACACGCTCCCTTTCGGAGCAGTAATTACCTCGCGAGCACCGCGGTACGCTCGGAAACACCCACGCACTTTGGAGAAACAAATGAATAGGGGGATTTTAAGTGGTGCATCAAGGTTCACGTTGGGGACTTGTTTCGCAGAGTCATACAGGTAGTCCCACGTACGGAAGACAGGAAGGTCAACTCACCCTGTGACACCCATGACACTTGGTAGACTAAGGTGCATTCGAAATTCGAGACTCGGGGAAATAGAGGAAGTCTAAAAATAACGGCAGACGCCTTGACATTACCGACTACACCAAGCTCGCTGCGCTTAGTCAGTATTACACCGATACCGTCGACTCACACTATCTCTTCCACTCTGGGGATTTAAAAAATATATATTTTTTACCATAGAGCGGTACTGTTAAATAACCGCAACATGCCCCTCCTTAAAAGTGCAGCCAGATGACATGCACAAATAAGCAACATGCCATCAGCGTCTTTCGTGCGCTCACCAGCCAGGCTTTTCATGCCTCCAGGCAAAGCTATGGCAGAACAGCAAACAAACACCAACTCACGAAAAAAACGCAGGCATTTCAATGTTGACTTAAAGCGAGTTCTTTTCTCCAAGGTCCTACGGGGTGAGGCACCACAGTAAGCCTGTGTTCCATAACCTCGGTTTGACCTGTGTGTGTGTGTGTGTGCGTGTGTGTGACTGCAGTACGTGGTATTATCTTAGCCTGTGGGACAATACGCCTTTATCCGTCTTTTTCACATTTGTTTGCGAGGCTCGTGCGACCGTTAGCACCTGTAGCTATTCGCAAACGTGCGGATGGTGTTTATCAGTGTCTGTCAGCATGCTCGGTAGCCTTGCTTAGCACGTGCCTGCGCGTGTGTGTCAGCGCTTGATTGTGTGTGTGCGAAATGTGCGAGTTTTCTTGCCTCTGTGTGTGTGTGTGTGTGTGTGCTCGCACGCGCGCGGGCCCCAGGGGAGCGGTGCCCTGAGTGCGTGGTGATCAGCTGAGAGCAGAGCAGACGCAGCCTCCCCGCGGAGCAGTCAGCCAGGCAGTGTCACAGCCCCGCGATTGACGGCTCCGATAACTGATGTGGCAGGCTGTGAACGCTGCCAACGTGCGTCAGAGCTCCTGCGAGCCTGACTCGCCCGCACTCGAGAGAGAGAGAGAGAGAAAGCGAGAGAGCGAGAGATCGAGCGAGCGAGGGGGGCTAGGGGGGAGAGGGGGGGGCGAGCAGGGGGGAAAGCACTACCGGCAGTCGTTACAGACGCGCCCAGCAGGATTTTTTTTTCTCCCGTTTACACCTGCTGGTAGAGGCGGAAGACGTTTCCCCAGAGCAGGCGGTTGCTTGTTTCCTGAGTGAGTCATCTTCACACACCACAGGCCTAAGGGTGTGCGGACACAGACGATGTGCGCTCACTCGCTCGCTTTCTCTCCCTCTCCCTCTCTCTCTCTCTGTCTCTCTCTCCATCCATCTGTCCATCCATGGAAAGTTAAAATGCGGGTTCCATGTTTCCCCCATCTGTCTGAAAGCCCTGCATTAGGAAACCCTGGCAGCCGTAAACATAACACCGTGCTGGCTCCCCCCCCCACTCTGCTGCGTAGCAGGCTGATAAAGCCTGACTGTCACGTAGCTCACTCTCACTCTGGCACAGCAAGGTCAGGGTGAAACCTTCGAGTATAACTCTCACCAGCGGCCTTTATGGTCTGGAGACTTTCTTTTTTTTTTTTTTTTAAACAATGCATTTTTAAAGGCCTTAACGCGAGAGCGTCGTGATATTAAATCTTTCAATGCTACTGCCCCAACCGCCTCATGTGGAAACAGGATCCTGCAGGTGACCGCCATGATTCACCCCTGATCACAGACATCGCATTGTTTTCGCAGAGGGGACCGGATTAGTTTTGCAGGCCGCGGCGCAAATATCCATATTCCTGTCCCACGCGCACACTGGGCTCCTGTCTGAAGGTTACATGCTGGTAAAATAAAAAAAGCCTGTAAGCGGGCGTGAGGTTAAGCGTGCGAGCAGGAGGTGGCAGAGGGAGCCCCGTTTCGCTGCCCCCGGTCAGAGCTCCGTGCCTCCCCGTCCGTCTTCCCCCCTGGTCGAGCCGCGTGACCGCCCGCCCCGCCCTGGCTTCACGCGCCGGTAGCGCATTTCAAGGTCTCGGCGAGCGCGCTGCCTTCGGGAGGAAAATGGGATAATCAATTAAACCCCTTCGCCACTGACATTCTTTAATAACTGCAGTCATAAAGGCCGGCATTAGATTACTATCTATCAAAGCTGTCTCTCCCCTCGGCTTTGTGATGAGGCCGCGCCGCTGCGCTAATGTCAGGATTTGCGGGAGGGCCGGGCCTGAGAGGGGCCCCCCCACTCCACACGCTCATCTCCTCTTCTCATTTTCCTTAAAACGGCTGAGACGCATAATTCCTCCCTAATCTGCCGGCTGGAAGGGGGTGAGCAGGGGAGGGGGAGGCAGGAGAGGGGGCCCCGCGGGGGGAGGGGGTGTTCTCCGGCCGCAGTGCTGGGATCCCTCGTCTCCGCGTTCACCGATGCCTCAGAGCACGCGCGGGGTCCCAGCCCCGGGACTCTCCGTTCGCTTTAATTATCTGCTTTGCATTTCAGTGAGGCCAGGGCTTTAATCATGGCAGGACCGCGGCGCAGCGCTCCCTGGCAAAGCACACCGATTAAAAAAACGCACGCAGAGAACTCGCCTGTTTACTGCTTTCACAACAACAAAAACAGTCTCGCAAGTGGAAGGCCCAGAACGTCACGAAACACCCAGAGAGAAAAGACAGCCAGCCCAAGAATGAAACGGGAAATAAACTTTGTGTGTATTTCACTTCAAACATTTCATCCACCTTCTGTATATTAATAAATCCAAGTCTCGACAATCAGATCATGCCACACTGTTGGTGCAAACATTCAGCGTACACAGCTATAGGTTTGTGAAACAGCAACGAAAAAAGATTTAGTTCAGCAAAAAATCGAATCAAAATAGAACCGAGGGGGAAAAAACCTAACTCATACCACAAATACCAAAATGGAACAGGTATATAGCACATAGTACAGGTGAAAAACACAAGCGCTTAATCTGGAGCAGAACAGAGACCACTAAAGACGCGAGCCGTTAAAAGCTCACCTAAGGTTATGGGGCTCGCTGATTACGTGTTCTACCAAACCACCGTGTCAAATCCCACATCTAAATGGAGCCCACATCTAAATAACCATCTTTTCATCAGACATCTCATGACAGCAAACCCCACCAACTGCCAAAAGGACAAACATGTTAGTTGACCCTAAGCAGAAACCGACGATCACCAACTAGCTAAGCTGAACACACACTGTGGGATTGCGTAGCTACATTTCACTGCAGCATAGCAATGTAAAACCCAACCATTAGATGCCTACATACCTTAATTCACCTTAGCATTTCAGCCACTGTTACAGTTCTATCACTGTTACAGTTCTGCATTCTTCCTACTAGGCCTCCGCAGTCCTGACCTGAGAGCAAGGTAGCCGTCACGGGTTCTCTTACAATAATGTGTAGCTCCTAAGAGCGGTTCGCACATTTTTGTATCTGTGACACCAAACAATTGACGTATTCTGAGAATTGCAGATGCTGTCTCTGACAGATGGAAGACATAGCCTTTTATAACCTTTTACGACATTGATTGTACAGGGCTTTCTGATGTTTTTTCATTTTAGTCGTGTTTAAATATAGGTAGGGATTAAACACCAAATTGAACATTACTGGGAGTTTTAACTGGTGTCAGTGGACAACACCAAAATGCACCAAAACGCAGCGGCCATTGGACAATTCTTTCAGGGCGAGACCAATGGAGAGTCCGACCACCTCGAAGGTGCGATGTTCAGGGTGATTCCACTTCTGCTCCAATAGTAACTCCCTCAAACCAGCTAGATGCTGGTAGGAGTGGTGGAGAGGAACACAAATAACCCCCCAAACCACATGCAGTGCCCCTCTAACGGCCTGCCTGTGGGGCTCTGGGAAGACTGGTGTGCTGGGCTCCTGAAACAGCCAAGGCTCTCAGAAAGCCACAGAGAGCCGTTTCCAAAACCCTCGGATAAAAAATACATCTCTGCATGTATATGCAGCTCACATTTAATATAATTGAGGAAGGGAAATTAAATCTTTTCTTCAGTGAGCTGATGCCCTGTCGCACTTCCCCCCCCCACCACTCCGACACACACACACACACACACACACACACACACACACACACACACACACACACACACACACACACACACTCCCGGAGGAAAAAAAAAAAAAAAAAAAAGTGTGACCTGTTTCTGATGAATACATCACTGACGCCTGGCAACCAAATCACAATAATTAAGATTCAATGCCTGCAAACTGCCGGCTCTGTAGATAACAGACCCGGCGACTGTGCTGCGTGGCAGCGTTTAACCACCTGTGCTCCAGACAGACTGCCACACACACACACACACACACACACACACACACGTGCACAAGCAGGCACGGGGGGCTGTGGAGCAGCCACAGCAGGGGGCAGGGGGCGGGGGGCGAAGATGACCCCGTCTGATCGCACGCATCCTCTGGGTGCCAGCGGGCGGGGGGGGGGGGCGGGACTGGAAAACAGACAGTTCTGGCCCGCGTCAAATCGATGTCTGCGGTCAATACCCACAGCCTGGCAACTCTCCCCCAACGCCGATCCTGTTAGAATTCATTTTGGAGGGGGAAAAAAGAAAGGAAGGAGGGAAAGGTGAAGAGGAATCAGACACGGCCCCTGGGCTTGACTTTCTGAGGGTGTATGATAGAGAGAGAGTGGGGGAACGGGCACAGTCGACTGGCACGCCCCGGACGCATCTGAAACCGCGCGGCATGCTTTCCAGACCGTGTGACGTCTGAGCAGCTGGTTCACGGGTGGCGGAGCGACAAGTTTGTCCCTGTTGCCGTGCGTGTCAGCAGCCTGCCAGGACTCCGTCCAGTCTGGGGGATGGGGGGCGGTGGGAGGTGCGGGGGAGAGGATGTGGGGCCTATATCTGGGTTACGTAACAGCCTGGCGAGGTTGAGAGGAGCTGTTGGGGCCACGCGGGGGCGAGCAGCTCTACCTGTCACCGCAGCCGCGTGTCTATCGTCTGTCACCGCGTATCTAGCGGGTGGGCGCTGCCGCCGAGGAGCGATCCGTCAGAGCGTCCCCGTCACCCAGCGTCACCTTGTCATGCCGCCGAGTACGCCCGCCCCCGTGACGGATTTGCATATGGATACACACCTGCGCGCCGGCCCCTGGCTCAGCTCCACGGAGACGGGCACACGGGTGGCCGAGCGGCGGGGGACGGTGGGGGGGGGATGGCGGGGATTGGTGTCGGGAGCCGAACGGCTCTAAGGTTTCCGCGCGCTGTCGCAAAGCCAGCCGAGCGTGGATAACGAGGGACTAATTCGTTTTGTGCGCTCGGCGTTGGCCGGCGCTGCGTCTGAAACCAGAGCGAGGATGAATAATGCAGAGACAAATGTCCTACCTATCCGGTGTCCGGCGTCCCGGCCCTGTGAGGAAGTAGGGCAGGCGCGCGGCCTCTCTCTCCCTTCCTCTCCCCTCATGTGCGCGAGATGGAGGCTGCGTCTCGCTGCCTGATGAATGGGAGCGTGGGACGGCCGGGCGGAAGAGGAAGGCAGCGATAATGGCGCGCCTATCGTTAATGTCTCGTTAACGACGGAGGCGCTGGAGGTATTAAGATGCGGTTAAACGACCCTGGGGGACTGGGGACTGGGGAGGGGGAGGCTCTGGTCTTCGGACACGCTGACATTAGTATTCCCAGACAGGGCTCACCCTCCACAGCGCCTGCATCTATTTCCAAATGTGTGTGTGTGTCTGTGTGTGTGTGCGTATGTGTGCGTGTCCGTGTGTGTGTGCGCGTGTGCGTGTGTGTGGTGAATAACCTTATCTTGTGCTCCGCGTTGCCTACGGCTCCGCAGTCAAATGCTAATTTTTCTCCAGGCAAATATTCCCAAGGATTATTATTACTCTTATTACGGTCTGATGATATTTGCACAGTGTCGCTCCCCGACGCACCGCGAGCGTGCTTATTTACACACGGACCCTCCCTGGAAGATTGCCGAGGCTTAGCGTCATGTGGTCTCCCCTCTTTTTACCCTGGCATTTAAGGTATACCACGCGGGCTGCTTCTAACACTGCGACGTTTCTCTGGGCTCCTCTTCATCA
>CM032889.1:5392736-5397736 GCA_019176425.1 Megalops atlanticus
TCTCCACGCACAGACAGGCAATTAGAGCCCTACCGTGAGTGCGGCGTGCGGGGGGGAGGGAGCGGGGGAGGAGGGGGAAGGGGGCTGTCGAACGGGCCACGGGCAAATTAAAGGCCCTCATTATTCAAATCAGCGCAGAGGAAGGGAGCCGCGCATCACTCGGCTCGTTTATCGAGCGGGAGCCAGACATGCCTCTCTCTCTCTCTCTCTCGCTCTCTCCCTCTCTCTCTCTCTGCCTGCCAGCGAGCGCTGCCACCCAATTACGCTCCCGCTCCCCTGTCAGCTCTCATTACAGCGCCCCGTTCCCTAAACCGCCGCGCCCCGCCAAAGCCACGCTCCTCCCGCGCCGCGGCTGCTTCCCCTCGCCGCTGCCGTCCGAATTAAAGGTGAATCGATGCGCCCATTGATCTGCGGACGCGTCCCTGCTCCCAGGGCCCCCCGGGGGCAGGGGGCTGACAGACGCCGCGGTTCGCACTGCGAACGGAGGAGCTTCCTGTGTCCCCCTCCCTCCTCCTCCCAAACCAGCTCCAAATGAAGGGGCGTAAAAAGGAGAGCGGGGTTTAATTTGCGGGAGGGTGAGGGGGGCGTGGGGCGGGTGGTGAGCCGGCGACAGGCTAGAGGCGGAGCTGTCGCCGCGAGAAGCCAAGGGCCGGGGCGAGGGGGGAGGTGGGGGCGAAGGACTTGGGAGAGGTCTTGCAGGAACATTGACTGCGAGGCATTTACCTAACACCTCCGGCCTTGGCTTAGTCCCAATCCAATATTCATCCCCCAGGTGACAGGGCTTGGTGCGCCTCTGTACTTTATTACGCCCCGGCCTGTCTGACACGGCTGGCCTCCGAATCGATCCGCCCCGCCGAGGGGGAATACTCCTGTCACCGGGGGGCGGAGGGGGCCGGCGCTCCGCCTGTAAACTCATTTCGGCTAATTTCCCCCTTTTAAAAACAGCGCCTGGGTAACGAGCGCTCGTCAGAAGCCTGCTCTTCCGAGCGCCGCATCGATTCCGTGCCTCACCAGATTCCGGAAAGGGGGGGGGGGGGCGGATGGGGCCACGGAATTAAACTGCACTTTGCGAGGAAGCTGATCTATCCCGCCTGCTGATAGCGGCCGATCTGCCAGACGCTGTAATCCCAGGTTAAGTGAGAGCGCCTCAAGGAGAACAGAGTGCGGAGGGTTGTATCTCTCTCTCTCTCTCTCTCTCTCTCTCTCTATATCCGCATTCTAATCCTGCCTTACAATCCCTGGGTTTAGCTTTTTGTCTTGTCTTGCACCTGAGATCCAATGCACAGGATTCTTCTCTCACTTCCACAAACATGAGGGCAGTGCCTGCGAGACCGGTGAGGAGGGAGGGGCCAGCAGGCAGGGAGGAGCCTGCATGACGGAAGACCACTGAGGAGGGAGGAGCCAGCGGGAAAGGAGGAGCCTGTGACAGGGCACCAATTAGGACTGAGGAGCCAGTAAGGAGAGAGAAGCCAGTGTGACAGAAGACCACAGAGGAAGGATGGGTCTGTCAAGGGTCTGACACAAGAGGGGCCTGAATAACTGAGAATGGTGTGGTGGGAGGAGCCTATGCGAGTAGGAAGGAGACTGTGCGGTCCAACACAACTGAGGAGGGAAGGCCATTGGCAATTGAGGATCAGCGAGATGGGCGGGATCTTTCCGGTAAAAGGACCAATAACGACCGGGGGGCGTGGCTTAATACGATGTAAGGATAGAGGCCAAAACCGCGCAGAGAGCACCGCACCTGTTCCCTTCAAAGGCCCAGCGGGCCGGTGGACAGTCGCCAGCTGTCTCTCAGAACACATGAAAGGCGACTGATTGGAGACGCACATCAAACAGCCAGACCTCCCAGGCACCGGGACCCGACTCACTCTGCCTCACACACACACACACACACACACACACACACACACACACACACACACATACAGAGGGACGCTCTTCCAATCCTGCAGATCCCAGCTTGCTCCGAGCCTGCCCCCTCGCCCGCGGCGGCACACAGACCCTGCAGAATGTGCAGAGGGCACAGCAGCTGGCACAGATTCACGCCCCCTGCGGGGAGGCAGGCCACTCAGCCCCCTACCAGGTCAGAGGTCAGGCAGACTCCGGGGGCACTCTGCGGGAGGCTCCTCACACCCCCACATGCCTGTCTACACTCAGCCTGCAGGTTCCTATTACCAGCAGCTTCAAATAACCCAGAGCCGTCACCGATCCCCCCATCTCAACGCACGCCACTCCGCTGACTGATCAAACCCTGCCGGCAGCGCTATCCCGGCGGGTTAACGGTCAACGAGGCCTACCGACGGAGGATCCTCCAGGCCCCCCCTTCTCCCCCATAGCGCTCGATCCCTCTGGGACTATCTCGTGCCAAAAACGCGCTCTCCACCTCACTGCACTTCCAGCGGAGCGAACGGGGGCCCGATAACAGATTGCTCCCGGCTGGTGCTCGGTTTCAGAGCTGGCTGCGAGGAGCGGCGTGATGAGGCGGGGTGGGGGCGGGGGGGAGAAAGCAGATGTGTTTTTGTTTGGCTGGGAGGAGAGGGGGAGGATGGGAGCGTTTTCTTTGGAAGCCGATTGGATTTCCTGTGTGAATTGTCAGGGCTTACTCAGGGATATTAGCCTGAGCGCTGCCACGCAGCCCTGGGATCTCTAACACGCACACACACACACACACACACACACACACACACAGACACACACACACACACACACACACAGACCCACACACAGACCCACACACACACACGCACACACACACACACACACACACACACACACACACACACAGACACACACACACACGCACACACTCTGCTGGCCCCTCTTACCTTCCTGCGCTCCCGTTCCGGATTGAATGTCCCAAACCAGGACTGCATCTGAGGGGGAAAAGGGAACAGATTTCGGTCACATGGGAACTGTAAACTCTACATTCCATACATTGCGCAACATCACATATTTTTCTGAAGCAACTGAAATGATTAACTCCTGATTAACGTAGCTAATTAATGCCACAAGTAATTAATGCCACAACTCATTTATTGCCATTATCTGTAGTTTGTGCTTATTATGGCATTTATGCTGTTAAAAAGCGTTTTCATTATGCTAATGGACGTCACCGCCAATCAGCAGACAGGGACGGAGACGATCGGCGCGCGTGATCTTCATCATTATGAGAGACGGAGGAGGGTAAATACACATTTCTAAAATTGCTATTTGTGCAGGACCGCCGGAGCCCTCTGAGGAAGAGAAGTGAACACGAGCCGTCAGTCAGGCCCGGATCGGAGCGTGCGCGGAGGCCGCGGGCGCGCCTTGGCAGGATTCCGCGCTCGGAGGACGCGGCGTCGTCTCTGGACGGCGTCCAGGCGACGTCCTGCCGAGGGGGAGACGAGCGTGCTTGTTCCCCCCGAATTGCTTCGTTTGGCAGACTCTGCCGAACAGAGCGCGGGGCGATCGCTGCTCGCAGGAGCGCATGTGGGGGGAAAAAAAAAACAGCAGACGCACTTAGCCATAACGCGAGCGATTTTTCCCTTCACGGCACGCTTCGGGAATTCCAGCGACAGCCAAACTGTGAACTGCGGGACCGGTCTCCTAATTTGTTGCTCTTTAAGGTCACCCCTTACACAACGACTGCCGAACACACTGACACACAGGACCCAACCGATCTGGTGATCTCCCTGTTAGTTTTCTAATGTAAAGATGGTAGGGGATAAATAGTTCTGATGTGCTACAGATTTATGGGGATGTCGTGAAGGCATCAGCAGCTCCCAGAGCCATCGCGGAGGCATACAAACTACATGAGCTACAATGTGCCTCAGGGTAGGGACATCATTTCATTACATTACAGTACTTTACATACAAGACCAACAATCTGGCTAAAGAAATGCTGTAAAATAAAGTACTGAAGGAAGGGGTAGAGTTCTCTAGCTGATTGTTCCCTTAATGGTTGCAAAACGGTCTCCATAGAGACTTGGTTTGACAACATTTTCACAAAAGGAAAAAAAATCAGAAACATAACGACTTTAAAAAGTACAGCCCTTTCAGATCTGAGCCGGCCGCAGGCGGGTCAATAACAGCTGTCAAACGGGACGGCGGGGCGGAACGGCGCGCCCGGCGGCGGGACGGGCGGCGAGAGACGCTCCCCGACCCCGCGGCGTGTTCATTTAATCGGCTCCGAGGCGCTATTAAAGCGCAGGTGCCCGAGCGGACCAAATTAATTCAATTACGTTATCTGCATTCAGCGGGAGCCAGCGGCTCGGCGCTCGTCGCGCGGTCCCCGCGGTGGCAGCGGGATTCTCTGATTGGGGAGGCCCCTCTTTTCGGCTCCGGTGGGAGCGGTGTGGGGGCGTCGCCTGAGTTTACCCTTTAAGCGGCCGCCCCCCTTAGCTCATCAGAACGGAACCCAAATCGCCTCCCTGTCTCCCTTCGGGGGGCGTTTGGCGAGAGCGTTTGGCTGGATGAGGACCGCCCGCGGGAGGCTGTAGGCCCTGCCCTGGGAGGTGGGGACAGCTCTGCCTCTGGGAGGAGGCGAATGACAGGGTGCTTTGTCATTCCTCTGTCCCCTCGGAGAGGTGGTGGGGGGGGCCCAAAGCAGCCAGGTGGGAGAGGGGGAGGAACAGGTCTCTGTGGAGAATGACCTCTGCTGCCGGGATCACAGACTCAGCTTCACTGAGAGGCGGAGCCAGCAGCAACCACAGGAAACGCCGCTCTCTGTGTCTCTCCACTCAGAGAGACACGGGAAACAGCGGAGCTTAAAATGAGAAGATGCAGCAGGACATCAGAGCGGCCCTCGACAACAACAGATACCAGCACGCGAAACGCACTCAGCTATGCAGTGCCGGAAAGAGCCGCCTCTGACAGCCTGTGGCCCCGCCGGAGTCGGAGGAGCGAGGCCTACGCCCCTCTGAGGCAATCAGATACACAGGCAGGTACACACACAGACAGACACGTACATTCACACACACACACACACGCACGCACATGCACATACATACACATACAAAGAC
>CM032889.1:5400236-5407736 GCA_019176425.1 Megalops atlanticus
TCTCGGATCTTTGAAGTGAAACAGAAAAGCCGCGCGGCGCTCCAATCAAAACAGAATATTAAGCACGCTCCTCTCCGGAGAGCACAGACGATCACAATCAGCGCTGGCCGGGGGCCGGGGCCGGGATCCGTCAGGAGCGGCGGCGTCGGCAGCGCGGGAAGCCCTCCAATCACACGCTCAGATGAAAGCCCGGTGATTAAACTCAGACGGGACCCTCAGCGGCGACCCCCAGCAGAGAGGGCCGGGACATGTGCGCCTGTGGCACGGGCTGCCAACACGCGGGGGGAAGGGGGGGTACCCGTCATCTGCACTCCCTCCCGAGGGGATGTCAGCGGCTGCCGCGGTGACGGCTGCTCCGTGGGGGGGTTGTGGCAGGATACGGGATCGCTCTGTCTGCACCCACGGTGAGCGGCCAGGTTTATGGAAACCCGAGGCAATCTATTACAGCGCAAGAGGGAGAAAAAAAAAGCAAACGGCTTTCACACACTCCAGAGAGCCCGGGCCCAGCTGGGGGAGACTGATTGCGCAGGCAGCGGAGACGGCGGCCATTATGGGCTGACGCCGGCCGCCAATTAGACCGGGGGAACGGGGAGGGGGCCTGGGAAGGGGGGGGCGGGATTACGGCTTGGCAGTGCGAGTGGGACTAATAGCGTGTGTAGGAGCGGACGCGGTGGGGCCCGAACCAGCAGAAGCAACAACCGCCCCCCCCCCACACCCCTATCGGAGAGGCCGCTCGCTCTTCAGGCACGCCCCTCGAGCCGCGCTTCAGCGGGTGAGGAATTAGCGCGGCGCGGGGGGACAGCGCCGGCGGGGGTCGCCGGAGCGGCCCGCGCGTAATTCAGTCACGGCGGATTCCGCACGTCTTCCAGCGGAGCCGCGAGCTGGCTGCGCTTCCACCCGCCGTTCCATGGTTTCCTGCGCTCTTCCTGTGAATTCATTAAATTGGTGTGGAGGCTTGGTGGGGACGGCTCAGCGGAAGCGCTGTCAGAGGGAAAGCGGGGGTGCTGCTCGAGCTGCTGAAGCTGGCGCTCTCGCTCTAAACTCTCCTGCAATCAAACGGTTAATGTCCTCTGCCCCGGGTTTCATCTGCAGGGAGACAGAAAGGACCTGTGCACTGTGATGGTGGAGATGGTGGATGCGGATGTGGGTGGAGGTGGAGGTGGAGGTGGTGGACGTGGGTGTGTGTGATGGTGATGGTGGATGTGGAGGTGTTGGATGTGGATGTGTGTGGTGGAGGTGGATGTGTGTGGAGGTGGAGGTGGTGGATGTGTGTGGAGGTGGAGGTGGAGGTGGTGGATGTGGGTGATAGTGATGGTGGAGGTGGAGGATGTGGATGTGTGTGATGGTGGAGGTGGTGGATGCAGAGGTGGGTGGAGGTGGAGGTGGAGGTGGTGGATGGATGGATGTGTGTGATGGTGGAGGTGGATGTGGGTGTGTGTGACGGTGGAGGTGGAGGGTGGTGGTTGTGGATGTGTGTGGAGGTGGAGGTGGTGGATGTGGATGTGTGTGATGGTGGAGGTGGAGGTGGTGGATGTGGATGTGTGTGATGGTGGAGGTGGTGGATGCAGAGGTGGGTGGAGGTGGTGGATGTGTGTGATGGTGGAGGTGGAGGTGGTGGATGTGGGTGTGTGTGACGGTGGAGGTGGTGGTTGTGGAGTTGTGTGGAGGTGGAGGTGGTGGATGTGTGTGATGGTGGAGGTGGAGGTGGTGGATGTGTGTGATGGTGGAGGGGGAGGATGTGGGTGTGTGTGATGGTAGAGGTGGAGGTGGTGGATGTGGGTGTTTGTGATGGTGGAGGTGGAGGTGGTGGATGTGGATGTGTATTTTGGTGGAGGTAGAGGTGGTGTATGTGGATGTGGGTGGAGGTGGTGGATGTGGGTGTGTGTGATGGTGGAGGTGGAGATGGTGGATGTGGATGTGTGTGATGGTGGAGGTGGTGGATGTGTGTGGTGGTGGAGGTGGTGGATGTGGGTGTGTGTGATGGTGGAGGTGGAGGTGGTGGATGTGTGTGTTGGTGGAGGTGGAGGTGGTGGATGTGGGTGTGTGTGTTGGTGGAGGTGGAGGTGGTGGATGTGTGTGGAGGTGGAGGTGGTGGATGTGTGTGTTGGTGGAGGTGGAGGTGGTGGATGTGGGTGTGTGTGTTGGTGGAGGTGGAGGTGGTGGATGTGTGTGTTGGTGGAGGTGGAGGTGGTGGATGTGGGTGTGTGTGTTGGTGGAGGTGGAGGTGGTGGATGTGTGTGATGGTGGAGGTAGAGGTGGTGGTGGTGGATGTGGGTGTGTGTGCACAGCGCGGGCAGCAGATCAGGGCGGTGCAGACAGCAGCCTTCCCCCACACCCACACTCAGAGGGCCGGGAGCCATACAGCTGCAGGATCAGGTGGAGCTCTGAGACACCTGCCACTCCTCGTGTTAGCAGGTATCCGACACACAAAGGCCTGCCGCGGGACCATCAAAAGACACCAGATGCAAAGACAAACTCTTTTTTTCCACTCTCAACCTCCCCCCCCAAAGCCCCACCTCAGATCTCTTTCCCTTCAAGCCTTTGAAATTCTTTCATGTGAGACGGCTTGCTGTATCTTTGGAGAGATAAGGGATGAGTTCTTTACAAATACCTTTAATTCCGCAAGCACCGCAGGAGCACGTGGTCCGAGCTGCAGGGCTCAGAGCGGCTGCCTGCCTAATCAACGTGGCTCGTCATCGGGTGGAGGCTACCCCGTCCCCTGCACCCCTCCCGCGCTCCCGGCTCAAACCGCATGGCTTCCCTCCAGCACCCGCCGGATTGCACCAATAAGGCGCCCCAGAGGCCTGTCTGGCGCACAAAGGTCAAAGGTTAAAAGGCGAAAAGGGCAACAAATGTCAGGCAGTAAACGCGACGGTGTTTCGGCTTTGAAAGAGAAGCACTGCGGCTTTTCTGATTCTTTGAAAAACGTTCTTCGGAAAAAGGGGTTTGAAGCGCTGCCACCAGTTAATATATGGGGATACGCCATACTGAGCCTTCCCACTGTTATTCATACCTCTGATTCGGCTCACATTACTGGCTGCTTATGAAAGTCTATGCAACCGCATCGATCACGTAATCTATCACTTGATGGCCACAAAGATTAAAAAGAGGACAGATTATTTTTCACAAATGCTGGCAGCCTGCCGGTGATCAGAGTGGCCACACAGAAGGCCATCCTTCATCTGCACTGAAAAGCCCTTTCCTCAAGGCCCGTCTGTAAACGCACACTAACAAGGTCAAATCAGACCGATATCCCCTCGCTGTGATCGGGACGGCCTGGTGCGGGAATGGATCGTTTTTTCTTCCTGAACGCTGCTTAGGGGACTCCTCCAGGAAGAAATGCACCCTCAAACAACATAAAACATGGATGAGAAAGCGGCTTCCCTGGAACAGCGCTCTTCTGCTCTGCCTGGTTCTGTGGGAGAGATGCAGCAGGCAGCGACAGCTGGAGCACTCGCTGATGGGAAAGCCTGCTTAACAAGGACAACCGAAAGGGGAATCATATCCTTACTCTGTATAGCTCTTTATCTATCTACCTAATGTGTAAGTACACGCATGCATACACACATATATATATAAATGAGTGTAGTGAGTGCAGAGCGTAACAGTCAAGGGAACTCCTATTTATGTTAAGCACAGGATGTGAAGCAGCTGGCTGATGCAAGAGAGCAGACATGTGCAGCATGGTTCGCATATTCACGCACTAAAATGCCTTTTTCTGTTCTTCACACGTGAGTCACTGCACTGTAAACCGGCTCGTTAGGAGCCGTGTCATTCCTGTGACATCGCCCCCGGTGCCTGGAGGCCCAGGTGCTGACAGCCGCCGCAGCCCCCCGGAATGCCGCCCCAGGGCGCGCCGAGTTTCGCACCCCGCCCTCTGATCACACCGGTCCCGCCGGCCGCCTCTCTGACGGCGGTGTGAGACTCGCCCTCTCGCCATCCGCATCCTCCGTCGGGTGAGACTGCGCTTCCAATCAGAGGTAACCCCGCCCCCCCCCGATCCGAAGGCCTGCTGCTCTGTGTGAATAGCTGAACTCGCCTGTGGGCGGGTATCCGTCTGCACCTGCAGCCGCCGCTGCCGATTGGCCGAGCTCGTTTCGAGGCCCGGCGCGTGCGCTGGCATGCCTGTTAGCAATTTATGTGCTGCATATTAAAATGCAAACCGCTGACAGGAAAAACGGTTTTAAATGACATGTATCTACATGGTTCAGCCCGTAACCAAAAGGTTGCTGGTCCAGTTCCCTGCTGGGGCACTGCTGCTGTACCCTTGGGCAAGGTACTTAACCCACAATTGCTTCAGTAAATATCCAGCTGCATAAATGGATAAAATTGCAACCATATAAGTCGCTCTGGATAAGAGCATCTGCTAAATGACTATAAGGTAATGTAATGTTATGTGGCCTCTCTGTGGCTTTACTGAGAAGCAGACGGTTTCCTCATAACTCCGGTGCGAGGCGGCGGCTCACCCTTTTGTTGGCCACGTAGATGATGCGGGCGTAGCAGATCATCATCAGGACGATGAGGGTGAAGAGTGGGACGTACCATCTGCAGAGAACGGGGAGGGAGAACAGCCATTTTACACAGAGGAACACCAGGAGAGCCTGAAAAACTGTGCAAGAGAAAAGCATCCCCACCCACTGACAAAAAAACAGATGTTTGCTCCCGTCTGCAACAGGTGATCCGGTTAGGCCCTCCGCAATCTCACCTGTGATCATTTCATTCATTCTCAGCTGAGAACGACTGAAAACGTGACGAGCGAGGTTCATTCACAAAGGGGGAAAAAAAGAGAACACGGTCCCAAAATATTAATCAGAAACACCACGCGCACTCACTGAGATAAGATAAGCTGCTCTGCTCTGATAAGTTCCTCCCCTCTCGCCCTCGAACGATAAGACAGCCATTTGCTGGCATACCTACGGAAACGGCAAACAGGAAGTTTAAGAAGTCAGAGACTCAGACTGCCCTTCCTCCACAGCCTGGGGTAGGGAGGGGGTGATTGTGATCACTGAGGGAGCTGCAGGATACTTCTCATTCATACATCAGATTCCTCCGCCCCTTGGCGGTGAGATTAAACGGTGCGATCACTCGTCCTCCTCCCCACCCACCCCCCGCCTGACGACCCTAACAAGGCGCCAGCGCCGATACTAGCCGCGGCCGGCCGCGCTCTCAAACGCCGGGGGCGGCTCGTGATCTCTCACCTTCCTCTCAGAGTGCTTCCCATTTGCGCTGCAATTAGCCCTGCCGGTCAGCGTTTAAACGCCAGCCCTCGGCTCGGCTTTGAAGTGCCTTCCAGGAGACCTTGCGAGGAGGCAGAGCAAAGACCCAGCTGCCATTGACACTGTGTTTTCACGGTGTCCGCGCGGGAAACGGCGCGCTTTCACTTTAAAAGCCCGGAAAGCACCGGAGCCCCGCTGGGAGGAGCCCCCCACCCCACTCCCCCGGCCTAACGCAGTCAGCTACAGCCGGTCACTGCGTCCTTCCTGACCTCACTGTGAGCTCATTGGGGATCTGAAACAACACAGACTCTTGCGAAGGAGGGAAAAAAAAAATTCCCAAAACAATATGAAAACACTGTGCTGGTCACGTCCCCCCCCCTCTCCGCCGCCCGCGCGCTTCGCCAAGGCAGTCCCCCCCCCCCCACCCGGAGCTCGCGGCCGGGTGAAATATTAACGCAATAAAAGAGCGTTGTTCTCACGGGCGGGCGATAAAGCCGCTGCCGCCGTGGTTCCTGCCAGGCGAGCCAGAGCCTGCAGGGGGATTATCGCTATCAGGGCAGCGGCCGGTTATGGCTGCTGTGATACCGGCCTCCTATCAGCAGGCCCTGATACGCCGCGCGCTAACGGGCTGATCTGGGAGCCGTGCCCGCGGCCTGATCGCTCGGGCGCGACCGCGACCCTGCCACAGAGCCGGCCAGGACGGGACGGTAGCAACCCCCGAAAACAAGCCCCGGCCCTTCCCCGGGCCACCTCCGTCTCTGCCGAGATCGGGACCCCCCGCAACCTGGAGGCAGAGGATTCGCGAGGCCCGGGAGGAAAAAGGGAGACTTGGGGCTTGGGGGTTGAGAGGGATCCGTTCTCCTCGTCCCTCCGGGCTGCGTCAGCGCGGCCCGCGCGCCGTCGACTGCCCGTTTCCCGCCGGCCGCGGCGGATCTCCGCCGACTTTATCGCTCCTTCGTCGCAGAGGAGGACGCGGGGCCGCCGCCTCGGAGAGGACCGCGCGCGCCCGCCCCAAACACGTGCCTTAATATCCTGTACAGTGTAATAAATGCCATCCAATTTCACTGAGCGGAGCATTAATGAGCAGGGCAATGATGAGCGGGAGTTACAAAGTGGCTTAATTAGCATGATAATGATCTGTCATTTAGGGGCCTCTCTCCGCAGCTGTGCACACGGCGGAGCCCGGCGAGGGGACGGAGCAAAGAGCGAGCGCGGAGGGAGAGAGAGAGAGGAAGCGAGGGAGAGAGGAAGAGCAGGAAACAGAGGGAAAGAGAGACAAGAGAGACAGGCGGAGAGCGAGGGGGAGCAACGGAGAGAGAGCAGTGGAAGGGACAGAGGAAGCGAGGGGGAGAGAGCAGGAGAGATGGAGGGAGAGAGAGAGGAAACGAGGGACAGAGAGCACAGGAAACGGGGAGGGAGATAGGAAAGAAGGATAGAGAGAGTAAGAGAAACAGGGAGAGAGAGGGGAAGCCAGGGATAAAAAGAGAACTGGAAACGGAGGGAGGAGAGAAGGATAGAGAGAGCAAGAGAGACAGAGAGGAAGAAGGGAAAAGGGAGAGAGGAGGTGAAACAGAGGGAGGGAGAGAAAGCAGCAGAAAGAGAGGGAGACGGAGAGGAAACGGGGATGGAGAGAGGAAGAGAAACGGAGGGAGAGAGAGAAAGAGAAACAGAGGGAGGGAGGGGGAGAGAGAGAGAGCTCGGGGGCGGGGGAGGCCTTGGAGATACAGTGCCTTGTTCAAAGCGAACACTCGGGCGTTCTCTCGCTCTCTTCCCAGGGACACAGGCAGAGCCCCGCTGAGATGTAGCATTTGGGATGTACAGATGTATTTTTAGTTTGTTTATCCAAAGCTGCAGGAAGATAGCCGACACCACGGGGGAGGGCCGCGCTCGGAGACGGCTTCCTGTTTCACCGCTGACCCGGTACAGTAGGTGCTCTGCGGGGAGGCGGCTGAGTCACCGCGGACGGCCTGGCACGGCCACGCAGACGCGCCCCACGCCACACGCCTCGCTCACACGGCCTCCGCTTTACAAACGGCCTCCACTTTATAGCACAGCTGCAGGAAATCCACAGCCACCGGCTTCCCATTCACACTGCGCTGGGTATGAGACAGAGAGAGAGAGAGAGAGAGGAGAGAGAGAGAGAGAGAGCAGAGAGAGAGGGAGAGAGAGAGAAAGAAACAGAGAGAAGGCGAGACAGGAAGAGGGAAAGAGGTTGATAGACACAAAGAGAGAGAGGGACAGAGAGAGAGAGAGAGAGACAGAGAGAGAGAGACAGAGGAAGGGG
>CM032889.1:5410236-5432736 GCA_019176425.1 Megalops atlanticus
ACTGTCAGCTCCAGAGAGCCCTGTACTTAGCACGTTAATGTCTCTCTCTGCTTTATGGCTGGCTCCGCTCCGCGCGGAGAGGGAATAAAATCTGGAGCTCGCCCTCTGTCGCCGTCCTCTCACCCCCCCCGCGCCGCTCCCGGGGCCTGACCGGGTTTCGCCACACGCGATGACGTCCCCCGCGTCGGTGGCCCCTAAGCCCTCATCCTCTTCCCGTGTAATTAGGCTTAATTAAGGCTCACCTAGCACATGCTGACGCTGAGCAGCGTGGGTAAAAAAAACACACAGACCCTCTGCAAGGCCGTGCCCCTCTCTCCGGGGTGCATTCTCAGCCTGATATTTAGCCTCAGTGCTGGTCCCTCTTCCCTCGCGGGGGCCCGGCTCCGGTCCCCAGCCGCACCGCGGCCTCCTGGGTAATGTGCAGACAGCCTGAGCTCTCGCGGGTCCCGAGCGGGGGGGTTGGGGGGGGGAGCAGCTGATGACGCGGGTGGAAGCGAAGCGCTCCAGTAGTAATGAAACGATATTGTCTGCCAAGAAGAAAGATGACGCCGAGCTGCGGCAGGGCACGCCGGGGGGCGGGGGCTGAGGAGGGGGGCGAGGAGGCAGGATCTACGCGGCGCTGCTCTCCCCGTTACACTCGAGCGAGGAGAGCTCCTCCGCTCATCCACATTAAGATTAGAAAAACACAATTTCTGCACTTCCTTTCAACTTGCGCTCTCCCGGGGGCTCTCGGAGACAGGGAAAAAAACAACCAAAAAAAACACAGGGCAATCAAAATACGCACAGCGTCCAAAAATAGAACCGCTAATAACACGGTAACGGAGCTCGAAAAAGCCGCTGCCAAGCTAAATATACGATATTGACAAATCTTTCTCTTCGACCGCTCGGGCGTTCAGGGTGCAATTTATCACGGGGGAGAGCGACTGCTCCGCCGCGCGCGCGCCGGCTTATCAGCGCCGGGCCGCTCGGCCGGCCGTTAGGAATAACGCCCACTCGCACGCAGCCGGCGGCCCGGCCGGTGCCCACCCGCCAGCGCAGCGCCAAGCTGGCAGGCCGGCTCCAGTGTTTGCCCAGGCCCAAGGGCACAGCTGCAAGGTTTCCAGAGCAATAAAACACGGCATTGCTCTCCGCCGTGTCTGAACAAAAGGTGTCTGCGTCGGCGGGGGAGGAAACCGTGCCCCCTGCCAGAGGACGGAGGATGCCGCTCAGACACGGTGGCCTGTCTGATGGCGGCCGTGCCGATGCCCCCGCAGAGGGAGAGGGAGAGGGAGTGCAGGGGCCGGATGGAGAGCAGGGAGGGGGGGCAACGCTCGGAGCCCAGGGGGAAAGAGCTTGGCTGCACTTAGTAAGGAGGAGGAGGAGGAGGAGGAAAGGGGAGCCCGGGGTTAAGAAATAAAGAAATAAATGGTCCAGAAAAGCCCGCGGGGGCCCGTCCCCGTCGCCCTTGCAGTGCGAAGCTGCTCCCTCCTCTGCACCACCCCTCCATCTCCCGGTCAAGGGCGGCCGGGGCGCGATAGGAACTCGCCCAAAGGAAATAATATCAGGCAGATTTCCTGTTCTTCCAGAGACACGCGGATCAGCGTATGAAATCACAGCACTGCCGTGACAACAAACAGGTCCCTCCACACATCCGGGAAAGCACAGAAACGCACATGAGCATTTTACAGTAAGAGCTGGAGGTTAGTGCCTCTGCTGAGCCGTAAGTCCCTCTGCGTGTGTGTGTGTGTGTGTGTGTGTGTGCGTGTGCTGCCGGGGCCGTGCTGTGCTGAGGGGGCAGGTGCTGGGATGACAGACAGCCCTGCGGCTGCAGAGGCCACGGCGTGTTCGCAGTGTCACCCGGCGACAGCGGAGAGGGAGGAGATCACAGGACGGCGTCTGACACCCACGCGGTCAGCCCCGACCGCCGAATCTCCCGGCCGCCAATCCCCTCGCCCCCGAGGCGCGGATCTAAGGCGCTACCCTCCCGCGCGTTCCCCGACTCCCCTCTGCTCCCCAAACGAGGAGCCGAAAAAAGCCCGGAGTCCGCCGGAGCGCGGGCTCTCTGCTGCCTTTTGAGGTGACGGGAACAAACAGCTCCCCATCAGCGGCCAGGCCCTGCGATCTGAGCGCGGCGGCGCTTCACCTGTCCCGTTTAACCCAGATCAAAGAACAAAGAGCCGCACGGCACTCAGTGTACCAGAGGCTTTTAACCGTGGGGTGGGGGGTGCGAGAGCAGCCTTCAAACGCACCGCGGTCCTGAGTGCCGCAGCGGAGCGGGCTCGCCGCCGGGACTTCCTCGGAAACCGCGCGATGCTCTCAGAGCGACGCCGCCAGATGGTGGGAACTTTGGCCAGGCCGTGCCAGCCCCTCCGCCCCCCCCCGGCTGACTCACCCTGGCGAGCCTGCTGTGGAACACATGTGCGAGGGAGCTGGGGCGGGGGGGGGCGGAGGGGGGGGGGCCGGGCCCTCTCTCCGCAGACAGATAAACTATAAATATAACTGCGAACGTGCGGCGTTTGCGAGAGCAGATGTGCCCGTTTATCCCCAAACAACCCTCACTGCCCCGGGCGGCCCGGTGCTCAGCTCGCCAGCCTCCCGTTTTTTTGGCCACCCCCCCCCCCTGCCCCCACTCCTGCCCCCAGTCAGCTGATCGTTTCAGCTGTGGCAGCCGGGCACGCTCAGTGCGATCCAGGGCTCCTTTTAGCTGCGGTGGGGACTCTGTAATCGGCTGCCTCTTTCATCTCAAGCGGGGCTCCTTTTAAGCGGGCCGCCTGTCCGTCGGCCTCCGTCCCAGCCCCCGATCCCCTGACCTCTGACCCCTGGCGGTGCGGGGTGGGGTGGGGGCTTCCCAAACCGCAGTGCGTGCTCCTCGCCGGCCAGCCTCTGACACGCCTCCTTAGCAACGGCATTCCCGGTCTCTCTCCAGGGGCCGTCCTGCCCTTTCTTAAGCGCACCCCCCCCAAACACCCCCCCTCCCCGCCCCCGCCCCTGAAGGACCCAGCCCCTCTCCCCTCGCTCGCCGCGGGCTTTGATCCCAGAACTGAAGTGTACTTACATGCCAAATCTCCAGGCTACGTGTTCTTCTGTGATCCAGCTGGAAAGAAAGGGAGAATTCTTTTACTGCACTGGGAATTGGGGCACAGCTGAAGCTATTAATACATGGAGCGCAGAGGCCCCCCGTGACACCGAGGGGGGTAGAGGGGGACTTCCTTTGGAATAGCGCCCCCCTCTCCCCCTCCTCCCTAGGGGGGGCGGGGGAGCGGGGGCAGGCAGGCTGCGCCGGAGGCCTCGGCTTTCCCGTCTGTGAGTAAATGTGATAATTACGGTAAGAGCGCCGGACGGTGATTAACGGCGCGGAGCAGCAAACAGCCCGGGGGCCCGGGGCCCGGCCGCTCCACGCCCGGCCCTTCCAGAACACGCTCCTGCGTGTCTGCACACCGCTCTGGAAACACGCGAGCGCCGGCCAAGCTGTCAAAACCGCCGCAGAGGAATCCAGGGGAAAATGGCACCGGCGTCTGTTACGCCATCGCAATCCAGGAAAGAGAAGAAAAAAGCAGGCCGCCACAGGTGAGTCATCCCGCGAAATCCCCTGGCGGCTCCGTCTGCGTGCGCGCCAGATGCAGGCCCGCCGCCAGCCGCAGATCCCCCCTTTTGGAGGAAACTGTCACTCCACCTTCCAGCGGAGGCTATTGTGCTGGGGACGGCGCGGTGGCAAGGCTGCGGCTTCTCTCAGAGAGTTAAAAGGAAGTGTAAGGGACCTGTGTTTGCCGCGCTGCTTCCCGTTGGAGGATACGAGGACGCACGCATCCTTTTTTTCCTCTTGCCCTCTGCCGTGCGGCGCTTTTTTGGCAACCCTGTTGCAACCTGTTACACGCGAGAACGCTCGGAGGAGGAGAAACTCTGCTTTGCCTTCTGCGTCTCTCCTGAGGACTCAGCCCTCACGGATCGTGCTAGGGTTCAGTGCGTTCTACCACAGGGCTACCCTCACCCAACTGCGGGAGCACTTACGCAATCCGGCTCTTAACAGCAGCCAAACCCTGACCTTCAACTCTGACCCTTCACCCATCCTCCACCTGCCCCTCCCCCACAGTTGGAGCTGGAAACAATTAAACTCAAGCAGAAGCAGCACAGTGATAAGGAGGTGGTGCCTCTGCTATCAGCCAGTTACAGTGAAGGAGGATTTGCTTTACTCCAGACATGCCTGTAACATACAGGTGACTGGACAGGAGCTGCAGTAACCCTTCTCACACTGCTACACACTGTCAATCATACCTGTCTTCCCCTCTCTAACTCCTGCTCATGTGTGTCTAATACATAAGAAACCAGGTGGACTACCGGTGGTCTCGCAGCCTCCCCCAATAACCGGAGCGTAACCCCTCAGACAGAGAGAGGGGCGTTTTGGAGCAGACACACTGCTGTTCCTGGAGCTGTGCTGGGCTCTGGAGTTCAGCTTCAGGTCACTGTCCTCCCCCCGATTGGGGTCACTGACACAGTGAGCGGAGCTATTCTCCCATAGCACGGGGGACAACACAACAAAACGCGATTCCGAGCACGCTCTGACCGTAAACCTCTTAAGGGATTAACGTCCACGCCGGCGCGGAGATGCGCAAATCTGGGCTGGCTGTCACCCTTCGGAGAGCAGCGTCAGTTCCGCCGGGTCCCACGGGGACGTGGGGGCCCTGACCCCCCCGCTCCGGGCCTCCCCGCGGGGCGGGTCGGCTGTCGTCCCGCTGCACCCCGCCCCCCCCGCGGTTCCCTTCCTCCGCGCTTCGCTTTTCCTCCATTAAGTCACTTAATCCCAGAAGCCCCGGAGAGGAGGGGGTGGGGGTGCTCGCTGCCGGCAGGAGAGACGGGGAGAGCTATCTCTCTGCAGCCCGGCAACATGAGAGCTCCCCGAGGCCCCTGCGCCCGGGCTCCGACAGAGCGCTGCTCCCAGCCGCCTCCTCCGCTGACCTCCCACCACCCCCCGTCCCGCTGCCACGGAAACAAGCTCTCCGACAAGCTTGGGGGAAAAATAAAAAAAAAATCTGAATGCTTGCACGTACGCCGAGCGGTACACCTGAGAGAGGCGATTCGTGGCAGCCTGGAGTGATTTCCATCTGAAACATCCTCATATGGAGCTCAAATTGGATTTGCAGAAATTTGTTTTGTCACTGCTTTCCTGTGGCCTATAAAAATGTGGAGTGCTAAAGAAAGGGCATTAGCTAGCGCGTGTGCCATCTGTGCCAGAAGTACAGAGGGTTACTTTAGGTCAATACCTCCGAGACATTCAGTCCTTTCCAGTCAGGTGTGTGAGCAGGAGTGTGTGCGTGTGTGTGTGCGTGTGTGTGTGTGTGTGTGTGTGTGTGTGTGTGTGTGTGTGAGTGAGTGAGAGAAAGAGAGAGACTGTGTGTTGTGAGAGAGAGAGAACGCGTCTGTGTGTGTGAGAGAGAGAGAGAGAGAGAGAGAGAGAGAGAGAGTGTGTGTGTGTGTGTGTGTGTGTGAGAGAGAGTGTGTGTGTGTGTGTGTGTGTGTGTGTGTGCTGAGAGAGAGAAACAGAGAGAAAGAGAGAGAATATGACGCTTTTCCATTCAGTAACAGGGAGACTGCTGTATATTACAGAAGCTGAGCAACGCTGGACCCGGTAACTTCCCCCTCCCCGCACATACCAGGAACCCCATGCGCTGTTTCATAACTGTCCTTCCTCATTGGTGTAACGTGACGCTGCTCTCAGTCGCCATGGCTGCGAGCGCGAGGCCGAAAGCCCGGCGGATGCAACCGCGGTCACGCGTGTTCCGGCTGAGCTCCCCGCTCTGCGCTCTGAGGCCGCTGGAGCTCGCGGTCCTCCCGCTCTGTCAGCCCCCGAGGGACAGGGCGAGGGAGCTGCGGGGAACACCGCAGGCCTCCGCCATTACGCTTTACCCACAATGCACCGCTTCAGCCTGCCAGCACGGGGGCAACTGCGACTGAGGAGATAGTATCAGTTCTTGACCCCGGCACGGCTGTCCCTCAGGGGGGAGGATCTGGGGGTCGGTTCTTTGAGCGGATTTGCCTGCGATCGGGTGTGTTTCACAGGGATCGGAGGGGCGAACGGGAGCCAACCACCACGCAGCCCACACAGCCAGACGCAGTGCATAATGCAAACAGCCTAAAGCCGTACACGGCGCCGCCGGCTCCGCGGACGTGACCGGCTGCCCCTGACTGCCGCGCTCTGTGCAGCGGGGTGAGGAGAGATCCGGCAGCACGGAGTTATGGGAGCGAGGGAGGACTCCGGCGGTCAGAGAGCTCTGGCAGGGTTATGGGAATGAGGGTTATGGGAACTCCGTACCATCACGGCCGGAATGCTGGCATTTCCCTGTCTCTCCCGGCCACAGCGCCGACGCAGCGGGACTCTGCTGCACCACACCGGCGGGAGGGGCCGGGATAGCTGGAACTCTGTCTGACATGTGACAAGCCGTTTCAGCAGTGTAAGGAATTACCGAGCCCTTCTGCAGGTGGGAGGGACACGGCAGGGATAGAGAGCACACTTCAGCGCAGACCTGGGAGGAGGAGGCCAGGGGCTGGCAGGAGCTGCGCACACCATAGATATCTACCCCATGTCAGGTACCCCCTCCACTGAGCCGTCTCTAAATATGCACGAGTCTTCCCCTTCCTGACTCTGTGTGTCTCTTCTCTCTATAGCTCTCTCGCTCTTCTTCTAAATCTCTCCCTCTAAAGTTCCAGTTCAAATTAGGAAAACAGGGTACAAATGTATAACAGAGAAAATACTGGTAAAGCACAGATATCTGCACTGGTATATAACACACCATAACGACATAGGATCGTGCAGGAACTCACTCTCACACATTTGGTGTAATAAACGGGACCCGAGTAGATGATACTCACCACCAAGCCCCCGCTGGTCCATAGAACCCCCCAAACAAGGGCATGCATGACATCAGCAGCGGCACCCCCCAGGCCAGGACGTGGTACGGTCTGGAAGAGAAGGAGCGCTGATCAGCAGGAGGGGAGGGGGAGGCGCTGTTACAGGATCCTTAGCGGGAGGTCACGTCGATGCAGCTGTGAAGGTTTTCACCGCGCTGATAATGAGATCGCGTGTCACTCGCCCGCCCGCAGCCAGACCACCTGTCTCTCTGCAGCGCTCTCGAGGTGACACACTGCTCTCTCCTTTGTCACCCTTTGCGCCCTCAGTGAGGGCCCCACAACACACTGCCACCAATTCACAGCTCTTTACACAGCACTGTGAGCCAATCACAACTCTCTACACAGCATGTTCACCCAATCAGAGTGCTCCACACCCCACTGTTACCCAGTCATAACTCTCTACACAGCACTGTCACACAATTAGAACTCTGTACACAGCACTGTCACCCAATCAGAGCACTCTAAAACCCACTGTCACACAATCAGAGCTCTCTACAGGGCGCTGTCACCCAATCACAACTCTCTACACACCGTTGTCGCTCAATCACAACTCTCTACACCCCACTCTCACAGTCAGACCTGACTACACCCCCCATTACAGGCTCAGAGCTCTCTGCGAGCTACTCTCGCAGTCAGAACTCCCGACAACCCCACTGTGAGTCAGCCCTGATTGTACATTTCACCGCATGAATTTTAAAGAGTACTTTCTGAACACGCGGGGCTGTGAAACTCTGACGTGCAGCTGAACTCAGAGCGTACCCAGACGCTGTGAACACCGTGCTACGGGCATGCTTCACATCAAAGCCAGAGAATTCCTTATCAGTTCCAGGTTTGAATTAAAGCAATTTGGAGACTGATAGCTCAAACTGGAAACGTGCTTCTCCTGCAAACTGGAACCTCTGTTATGAGCACCAGCCGTTAGCTAAGTAAATAATGACTATGATTACAGAGTGAGAGCACTTGTAGCACATGAGGAGGGTATGCTAGCGGCCCTCTGTATCACACCCCATCATTAGGACCCTGTAGGATGTACTGCAGGGGGAAGAAGAGAGAGGGAGAGGCAGAGAGAGAGAAGGAGAGGAGAGAGAGAGAGGGAGAGAGAGAGGGAGAGAGAGAGAGAGAGAGAGAGAGAGAGAGAGAGGGAGAGAGAGAGCAGGAGAGAGAGAGGAGGCTGTGTGCTACAGCAGCGCTGTCTGTCTTTTATGCTGGCTGGCTTCTCCTCCTGCGCCTTTGAAGGCATTAGAGCATGAGCCGGAACATCCCAGGAGAAATTATTTCCAGCCAACGACGCGTCTCCCATTCCGCCCGACACCCTGCTGCCAGCACGGAGCCCCGGAGAGAGCGCAGAGCGAGCAGACTCTCACACACCATTAGACACAGGTAACGAACACCCTCTCCTCCCGCTCCCCGGCTCGCCCTTCCCACCAGCCCCCACACACACACACACACACCCACACACACACACACACACACACACACCCCCACACCCACACACACACATGCACACACACCCACACACACACCAACACACACACACACACACACACACATACACACAGACATGTACACACGCACACGCACACACACACATGCACACACACAGACACACACAGACACACACACAGACACACATACTCACAGACAAGTACACACACACACACAAACACACACACACAGACACGCCCATACAGACACAAACTGAAGCACACACACATAGATACACACACACACACACACACACACACACACACACACACACACACACACACACACACCCATGCATGCTTGCAATCCCACAAACGTGCATGCTTGCACACATGTACACTCAAATGCAAACGTGTGTATGCACACACACACGCACACACACACAGAACAAAGACAGGGTTCCATTTAGACATGGCTGTCTGTGTACACTCAGCCACAGTCATCCGGTGTTCAACTTTGAAAGGTAGTATGTCTCTGCCTCTGGAATTACTCTGAGAGGAATCTGGAAGTTGAACATAGATACACATGATTTTTACTTTACAAAATAAAGCATTAACTCAGCGAGGAACACAGAGACAGAATGCTAAACTCCCTCCTGGACCGAAGCAGCAGATGTTTTCCTTCCCCCCTCTAATGCATGGCACATGCCGACGTACCACAGGTGGGACTAACCAGAGACCCGCGTGACTCGGCGCACCGAGTGACGTAAATGCAGCCGTGACACTAACAAAGCTTACGGAAAGATCGGGCCTGAATGAGCTGATCATTTTAGTAAGCTGCCTCTTTAAAGAAGACACAAATTTCGCATTCCCCTGTCCGTATCTCTGTCACGTCTCCACCCAGGAGCCAGACAGGGCTGTGAGCATACTGTGAGAATATATATATACGGCCCTCTCGGGTTTCCCGGAGCGAGCCCCAGTTTCGTGATCCCGACGGAGCACTCCGAGGCCCAGCGTTCTGTGAGTGTTCTCTGTGAGTTCTCTGCAAGGCCCCACTGAGCTATGCGAACGCGATGTCACTGAGCTGCTCCCCTTTCTATTTCTGATTTTAAGCTGACAGAGAAGCAGACAGCTCAATTTGCTGCAATTACCGCTGGCTTTCAGGCCCGACTTCCGGGGGAGGAAGGTGGAAAGAGGAGGGAAAACGGCAGCCACGCCTTCTGACGAATGTCCAATTAAGGCGGGGAGGCTCGTGCGGACGTGCGTGCGCCGGCGTCCTCCCTCGCGCCGAGAGCGACGGAGGCAGACTCGGACGCACCCGTCGCCGGCCCGCGGCGCCCGGCGTGGCTGCTCGGCGGCGGGGCAGAGGAGGCGGAGCCGGCCTCGCCTCACGTGGCGCTTCAGCGGGCGCTATTTATACGCGGCGGCGGGCGGGCTGATAGGAAGCGACTGGCCCTGCAGTCAGGGGGAGGAGGACAGAGAGAGGGAGGGAGGGAGGGAGGGGAGATATGGAGATGTGAGAGAGCGAGAGAGAGAAAGAGAGAGAGGAAGCGCTTTCCTAATGATCCACCGCTGCTCGCCACGCCGCGAACAGCCCTGACATCCCTGCCTCAGACCCACAAAACTGAGCCACAAAGAGAGGGAGGGAGAGAGACAGACAGCGGGAGAGGGGAGGAAGGAGGGAGAGTGCGGGCATGAGGCAGGCCAGCTCTGTGGAGCAGACGTGCAGCGGGCCCCAGAGGAGACCCTGGCAGACTGCCAGCGAAGGAGATAGAAAGCACAAGGGAGGGGGGTGGGGAGGGGGGTGATGGGCGAAAAAAGGCCGCTCTTGTTCTTCATGTGTGGGTGGCTTTTAGGAGGATGCGCGAAATATTGTACTCTGAGTTCAGGCAGGAGATGGGCCTGTAGCGTGGAGAACAGGACTGGAACACCTCTCACGATGCAAACCGGGCCACAGAAGGACAGGTGTGCAGACAGAGGGGCGGGCAGGGCGGAGCAGCACGGTGGGTGTCCCTCCACCTTCCCCTCTCGTCCCGTCCCGCCGTCGCCAGACAGCTGTCCGCCGTCACGCGCACACACACCTCACGCGGCCGTGTCCATTGATTTAGCATCATCTGATTATTGCGCTGATCGCCGCCTTATTGAGCGTCTGTCTGTCACGGAAACGCGCCGCGGCAGCCGGCGGAGCGTGGCTCGCAGACTCCCTCTCCGACGAGCTGCGAAACATTTCTGGAGCCTTAAAAGCCGCTGCCTCCCTCGGCGTAGGCGTACCGCCAAACCGCGGCCTTCACAAAGTCACGCGTAGCCCCCGAGAGCGCAGGAAAGACGCACATTCATTACCGACCGGATTACTGCCGTGATTAAAAATGTTACCATCGGGTGCTGACAAACATGTAAACGACAGCAGTCTAGACTGATGATCTCAATCAGGGTGTTGTTCTTAAGGAAGGAGGTTATCCCTGTCTCTCCAGATGCAAAAAATAAAACGCAGCAATGCAATGCATGTTTGTTTAAAATAAAACAGATTTCACACCCAATTAATACACGGACTGTTACTAATAAAATTCTCTGAATTCTCTGTTTAATAACAAACTGGATGGGAAAATTTAGAAGACATTTCTGCCATGGTCCTTTCACAGTGGTACTGGTATACTCTGGCTCACAATTTTGGTCATGTTAGCGCAGATTTCGAAAGCTCTGACGGCTTTCCTCATGTTCCTGAAAAAGAAAAGACTTTGGAATAACAAGGACAGTATAAAAGCTCATGCTGTGCTTCATAGACGATTCAAGACATGTATTTCTACTTTGATGGGAAAAAAACGATGCACCTGAATTGGAAAGCGCTGTGAAAGGTACCATTTTTTTTCTCCTTCCAAATGACATGGATTTTTTTCTTTGTCAGGATTCCTGGCAAACAATCTGGCCGTTGCCTGCACTGAATGTTGCTTGCATGTGCCTTAAGGAGCGGGACTTTTGGGAAAATGTGGTTAATCTTTTGAAAAAGAGCAGAACAAAGAGCAGCGAGGTAATGCATTTTCCCCACGCTGAATGGGGTTATGGATGAGGGTGCCGGAGATGAATGGACGGTGTAATGAAATATGTATGTGTAATTGGGGTTTCTCTCCGCATTCTCTCCTGCAAGGTCACTGCACACTGCATCTCGGCGCAGAGTTACCTACACCCCGACATTCCCAACAGGTTCAGACTGAGGGGCGACCCGAGTCTGCAGAGCGCCTGTTTTACAGCCACCTGACATCATAGGAGGCCTACGGCACAGCTGCTTAAGCACTAACAGCTGGAAGGGGGGTGGGTGAAGAGGGGAGAGACAGAGAAAGAGAGAGAGGGACAGAAAGAGACGGGGAGAGAGAAGAGCAGAGTGAATGTGGGGATAAGACAGAGAGAGGGGAAAAGAGGGAGAGAGAACTGGGAAGGGGGAAGGAAACCCCAGAGAGAGAGAGAGAGAACGGGGGAGGGAAAGAAAGAGAAAGAGAAAGAGAGGGGAGGAAGCGAGACAGAGCGGGCGAGAGGGAGAGAGCGGGTGCGTCTTTGAAGCGCTCTGCCTCCGGCCCGCCCTGCCGCGTCTCTCTGCCTTGGCCTTGTAAATACAGAAATTAGCAGCTGCCAGAGCTGCCACACACTAAGTGCTGTGTGAAAACTGAAGGTTGTCAGGAAATCAATTCAGCCCACGCTCCGTGGAGGAGATGACGAGGTCCGGAGTGGAATGGAGGCTTAATGAGCCACAGCCGCTGCACTCTCCCTCTCCCTCTCTCCCCCTCCTCTCTCTCTCTCCTCTCTCTCTCTCGCTCGCAGACACTCGCAGCGGTGCAGTGGAGCGCGACGAGCAGATAAACGCGGCGCTTACGGGGCCACGCGTGACACAAGGCCGCGCCGCGCCGGCTCAGGGGGGGCAGGGGGCCAGATGTCGGGGGCAGGGCTGCGCCGGTGCCGCGCTGCCGGGGGCAGGGGGGGGGGCTCTTAAGCCCCTCTTGCCTCTTATGCGGTGGCTAAATCCCAGCCTCCCAGCGCGTGGGGGCGGAATTACCCTCTGCCGCCGCTCACACTCCAGGGCTTTTCCCGCCATTTAGCGCACCGCTACCTTTCACGCTGATTGAAAAGGTTGCCTGGCCCACTTAATTTATCATAATCCGGATGCAGCAAATCCAGCACGCCGCATTACCGTGGCGTAAAGGACTTGCTTTTCAAACCCTGTTTTCTTCTCATTTAATATACAAGCGGAGGAGGGGTTCTGACTATTAATGTCAGAAACACGAGGTACGTCAGCTGTGACCTCCTGCGCCGGTGCGGCGGGCGCCTGCTAAAGACGCAGGGGATTACGCTGGGTCGAGAGGCGCACCGTTCCCAGGCGCGAGTTTCGCAGGAGAATTCATTCGCATGGAGGTATTAGCGGGATATTGCTGGTGGGTTCCAAGGTCAGCGAGCGGGTGTGAATGAGGCTTCAGGCCCGCACAAAGCCGCTCCTTACAGGAAAGGTTTCGAATATCAAGCGCATGCATCTGAAAAACCTTCACAGTACCACTCGATATGACCACGTTCTGTCAGCCCCATGTTTCAGCGAATGTACCCAAGAATGGCATATAGTGCCTCTGTTCTTTCTAGTTCTGATCTTAACATTTGTGAAGAATCCTACCCAAATGAAGATGAATTCTTCGGCATCATCTACAACATCATTAGTGGGTTCAGGACAGTCATTACTTTATCAGTATTCTTTATAAAAATCACAATAGGCACACTAAAACGTGTACTTCACCCTCCAAAATTCCACTGACGCCCCCACGGACAACAGTGCCTCCTTTGGAATAACAGCCTGGCGGTTTGGAGGCCTTTGTTGGACAGCACTTATCTGCCGCTGCGCTTGACTCTGAACACTGTAAGGGCTGCTGGATGTTTCGTTTCCCCCGGCGGAGGGTACGGCCTCTTATCGTGTCATCTCCCAGGCCGGCGAGAGTCTGGAGCGCGGCCGGCTTTCGGTTGCCGTCCGCCGCCTGGCAGAGACGGCGATCCGAACGCGCGCTGACGTCTCGCTCTCCCCGGGCCCCCCCCCTTTCGCTTTCCTGTTCACACCTGCCACGTTCTAGCGCTTCTCGGTTCTGTGTAAACCCCCAGCTTGCCCACCCCCCCCCACCCAACAAGGTCAAGATCACGTGCCGTTTCAGTTACAAGCGGGAGCGGCGGCCGCGGCTGTCAGCTCCACCGGGAGCGAGCAGCAGCGGTGGTCAGCCCTGCTTATGTGTTCATGCATGTGCATGACCAGGGTCTGCGGCTGACAGCCAGTGGAAGCCGCCCAGAACACAACCGTGTGAGTGGAAAGAGCGTGCCTCTGGCTAGCAGCCCAAGGTGTCATTTCACCTGGAGGCTAAACGTGTAAAACCCAGCCTCTTTCACATAGCAAGTTTAAACAAAAACATGCTAGTCTCTGACGGTTTATCTATAGCAGCAACGCAGGAATTGAGTTACAAAGCGCCGGAGGTATCGCCGCCGATTTGGAAGGAAGACGCTGTCCTCAGTTGTTTCTGAGAGCGGCGCGGATCCCCGTTTAATGAACGCGTTCGTTACGGGTGACAGCAGGGAACGGGCTGACAGGCGCGGCGCGTGTTAGCGTGGCCGCGGCCTCGCCGCTGTCTGCTCCCCCGCGCTCAGGCTGTACGTGTGCGGTTGGTTACCGGGGCCGCGGGGCAGAGAGGGGCTGCGTCTGAGGCGGGAGAGTGGTCGCCCGTGATTGGATGGAGACCTCGGCTCCTCTTGCGCGCACGGCTCGTGTTGCTGCGCGTGTTGGTATGGCAACATTTAATTTTCATTTTGCCTCCACCGCCAGCGCGCTGGATACTGGGCTTACCAGCCTGGGTGAGCAGGCTTATCATGGATGTGTTTACGTAAATGTAAATGCAGAGAACACATACATGCGTACAAGTATCTATGTATACATATGTATATATGTGCATGTGAGCTTGTGTTTGCTTATCTGTATGCATACAGTTCTGTGTGTCAGTGTGTGTGTTTTGTGGGCATGTGTATCTGTATGTGTGTGTCTGTTTATGTATGTTTGTGTTTGTGTGTGTACGAGTGTGTGTTTCGGTGTGACTGGAGGTTTGTGTTAAAGAGTGTGTGTGTGTGTGTGTGTGTGTGTGAGTATATATGTTAGTGAGTGAGTGTGAATATATGTGTGCTTGTGTGTGAATGTGAGTGTTTGTGAGTACGTGTGTGAGTCAGTGTGAGTGTGTGAGCCTGTGTGCGTGTGAGTATGTGAGTGTGTGTGTGTGTGTATGTGTGCATTAATTGGCTGGCGCAGGCTCCGTGTGGCTGGACTTGCAGCATGTATCAATATTTCTCCTCCAGTGAAGTTGAGTATGGATTAGATAACCGGCCCGCGTCGCTCTCTGAATATGATCGATTGCGTGTCAGCCTGGAGCTCCGGCTCACGGAAACAGCAGCAGCTCATCAGATCTTATCACCGGCTCGGACCGCGCGCTGCCTCCGCGGAGATCGCCCGTCGGGCCCGCTCGGAGGGGCACCGCAACGCCACGGCCGCGTGCCCGCCGTCACAGGCCGGGACAGCATCAGAGAGCGCCGTGCAGACACCCACCTCTGTAAAAAAACAGCAATCCCCATGCGTCGAAATGGGCTACAGACAAGTACAGACTTCCACTGTATGTGTCCTTGTGAGGAGTTATAATACAGCCATAGTTACTCGGCTACGGCTGTGCGTGTGTGTGTGTGTGTGCGCGCGTGTGTGTGTGAGCTGCATTACTGCCGTAGTCATTCATTTCCTCGGAAGACAGCCTCATAAGGGGGTGACTGCCGCAGCTTGTATTTCTCACGTGATCCGTTTACACAGCGCGGTATTTACCGAGGCGGCTGGAGCCGAACGCCGCGCTGGAGGGAGCGGCCTTGGCGCGGCAGCGGGGTTTTAAACTTCCGCTTCAGGAGGCCGGCTCCCTGACCGCCGCGCGCAGAACTAGGACAGCTCCGAAGGAGGCCGCGCTCCGGAGGATTTCCTGTTCTAATGAAGCCATTAGCGGAGGAGGCGGAAAAGCGCCTCTCGCCGAGCCGTGCGGACCCGCCCACCGTCTGCTGGGTCAACTGCCACAAACACTCCCAGCATGCCCTGCCCCCCCCCCCAGCTGTGGGGAAACAGAGGGAAGGGGGGAAAGACAGAGAGAAAGGAAGAGAGGAGGACAGAGAGAGGTAGAGTAGAAGTAGACAGCATTGCAGTGTGAAAGGACTCGTTTGTAGTGTTTTTTTTCGGTCTGTGCCTGCTTATCCCTGAAGAGGGTCAGGTATGAGTGGAGGGTGAAGTTCCGGGCCTACGGAACACAGCCGTCTGCTCTCAGCGGCCACCAAAACGCCCTGGCGGTGCCGACCTCGCTCTCACAGCCGCACTCAACACCCGTGGCTAACCGCAGTGGCAAGCACACGCAACCAGCCCCAGCGAGCACGTCTACACACACACAGACACGCACACACACTCCTCACACACAGCCCGACAGGTGGAGGAGGTCACGGAACAGCGTGCGGTTCTTTCGCGGGGAAATTTATCAGTGACCTCATCATTTCCTGCTCTCTGTATGTGGGTGAGCATATGAGAAAGTGTGAGTGTGTCTGCGTGAGAAAGTGCGCTCACGTTTGTGTGCAGGTCTGCATGTGTGTCACTGTGTGTGTGTGTGTGTGTGTGTGTGTGTGTGAGAGAGAGAGGAGAGACAGAGAGAGGTGCACAGACAGCTGTTCTTTGCTCCACACTGTGGCCTGTTCCCCGGAAGCTGCACGGCGCTACCTTGTCCGGCCGCTGAAGCCAGCATGCTTCATCACTCATCGACAGCCCCCCACCTCCCGCCCCCCCTCTCCCTGGCCCCCTGGGCGCTTCACAGACAGCTGGAATTTCATCTGCTCGCACAGCCATTATGACTCACAATGCCCCTGATTTATCATTAATCACCTCGGAGGATTCGCACAAAACTCTGATGAGTCTCCTTTCCCCCCCCGACGAACGTTCGAATGCCCCTCCATGGCAGCCTCTGAAATCTGCTCCGTAACTCCGCTCCGCTCCCGAGTCCATCCTGATTAAGCCCCATTGAGCGCAGAAGGTGGGAGGCAGCGGAATCAAAACAAAACAGATTTGCGGATTAGGAGAGCCGGGAGAGGAGCGCGCCGCTTAATACGACACAGAGCGGCAACAAAGGCAACGGGCGCAACAGCGACGCGACAGCAGCGCCCTCTACCTGCCCGCACCGGCAACAGCAAGCTCACTGACGATGTCTCTCGCAAAACACACGCGGGAGACCAGACGAACCGTATCGCACTGAAGGGAGGCCGAACAGAGCCCCGCTTAGAGACAAGTGCGGGCAAATCGAGCGGAGAGGGAAGAGGGTGATTGCACTGTGCAGATATCAGCAAGGCGAGCCACTGGTGCGATGGTGACAACGCTTTGCTATCCTCCTCTGTGGTAATAATTCATCATCTTATCTTTGTCGTCTGTTTTCTTTAAACGTGCACAAACTTGTTATGTCAATGACAAAGCTGCCAGCATACAAGCTTTAAATACAATATTCTTGCCTTGAAACACTGAAAAACTTACATACATACACATACATGTATCTCTCTCTTCATATGTATATGTATGTATATATTTGTATATATTTATATTATACATATATATATGTACACATACAGAATATAATTATTCCAAAGCCACTGAAAATATTTTTTCGCCCACTCCACTACCAGCAATGTACCAATTTGTGGGATGCCAACAGCCCGATTTCACAGAGACTAAAAGAATGATTGCTGTTAAGCTACATTCACCCTTGTGCTCAGACTGTACATCGCAATGATTTCTTTCACCTTGAAAGACCGACAATGTTTTCCCCTTGTTGCTATGTTGACGGGTATCCAAATATACAAGCACACGCGTGCACGGGCACACATATCCCCACTCACACACTGCAGATCAAGAGGGGCACACACACACACACGCACACACACACACACACACACACACACACACACACACACACACAGACCCATGCACACAGACGCGTACGCATGTGCCGAAATGAAACACAAGCAAACACACAAACGCAGACACACACAAACATATACACACGCGCTCACGGGAACAACAGGACGGTGAAGCAGCGCAGACAAACACAGCGCAGCGAGAGGAGCTCGGGACGTGCTGCGAGGATCTCCGCAGGGGAAGGGAGAGAGGACTGCAGCACGGCGGCGCTCGGCTCGTAACGAGAGCTCCCGAGCTCGTTCTGTGCTGTCCGCCGAACCACCAGAAACAAGAGGCGCCGCATCGCGCCTCGCGGAGGAGCGAAGGGGGTCAGCCCGCTCTGAGAGCGCGCGCACAAAAGCCGGCCTCCCGGAACAAAAGTGCCTCTGCCGACATGAGCAAATTGGCAGTGACACGCTTTGTGCTCGAAACAAGCGAAACAGCACCCACCATTAGCATGCCGCATTCTCGCCGCTCTCCTCTCCCTTTCAGGCCCGCCCCACCCAAAGCAATTAGGAGCCTCCCGCCGGCCCACCGCAGTATTAAGGATCGGGGCCTTTTACAACTCCCAAACAGTCTATCAATACAGAGGGCACTGCTGAATTATATGGCCATTATATTGTTTGTTTTATCGCAAATCAATACTTGGCTACACCGGGAACGTCTATAGGAAGCTGATGGAGACCCTGAGCGCCGTTTCCTTTAAGTGTTTTTTCCTCATCTCTCCTGAGGAAAAAAAAAAAATCTCTCAGGATTTCTAACTTTTCCTCTAAGCAGCCATTCGGTTCTATAAGAATATGCAGTGATGTGCGGACGGTGGATTCACCGACACTGACCCAAGATATGTGTACCCCTTTATTCTGAGAGCTGTAACTGTCTTTAAACCAAGAGAAATTCTGAAAATATGTCACCATGACGGTGTGGATTCCAGGCTTCTTTGTCACCGTTCCTGCCATGCCAGAAAGCCCTGCCTACACTAAGCTTTTTTTTTTTTGTTACCAATTAGAAGGACTACCGGCTTGGGAGCGTTGCCGTGTTTTCAATGGCTTCAATAGGCACGAGAAGCGTGCGCCATGGCAACGGCTGTAGGCTGTCCTCAGTTGACCGAGAAAATCAACACGCGAGGAACAATATTTTTTCCCCTTCAAACCGGGATTTTTTTTTTCGCTTTCTTTTTATTCAGGGGCTGACAACAGCAACAGATGGATTTCCTGTTTTGTCAGTGCGGCGCGGCGAGGGGTACGCGCCGAGGAGAAAAACCTCGCCAGAGAAGCCGCCATCTCCCCCTGTGCCTGACAACACGCCGCCGAGGCCGCTGCGCTAAATACGAGCACGCACACAGCACGCGCCGCCGCTCCGAGCGGCTGCGCGCCGATAACGCAGGCATCCCGCCTCTTAACCTTTGTTCTCTCCGCCGGCAGCGGCGCGCGGGGCGCGAGGGGTTAATTCAGAAGCTACCAGCTGAGCGCCTCTTTCCAAAGCTGTCACGAGGCTCTCCGCTAACAGCCTTCAACAGGCGGGCGATCACGGGCCGCCGCCGTCTCTTCAGGAGCAGACGGCTCCCTGTGATCGTTTAAGGCCGGGCTGGGACGAAAGACTCCTGCTCCGAGATGCAGGGCTGAATTCATTGTCACTGAACTGACTTTCACCGTCTGAGAGCAGGTGGCGTGTGCGCGAGGAGGCTTCCAATGCCCTCTCTCTCTCTCTCTCTCTCGCGTGTCTGGGGTGCATCCGAGTGTGTGAGCGCGAGGACACCTGCAATTACCTCTGACTAGACAATTAGAGTGGGGAGATTAAACACCGCGGCGCGAGAGGCTTTAACCGGAGATCGCTTCATTCACTTACCGAGCGCCTGACACAGGGACAGCGTGCGGCAGGGAGCTCGCGCTTTCCCAGACACGCATCAGCGCGAGCTTTGCAAAGGCTCTGGGACTTCCAGTCAAAATACGTACCGCTCCCAAAACGAATTCTGTCACTCGACAAACGTTTGAACTTTTCCCTCTCCAGATAACAATCACGGGCCCTCAAATTGGACTATCTTATTAAGCATCAGGAGAGCATACACGCTGCGCTAAAAGCAGTAAATGTACCAGGCCGTGAAGCATTATATTTCTGCGTTTGTTTAAATTAGCTGCCGCTCAGTAAAAATCTGCGCAGACGAAAAAAACAGGCTCTGAATGAAAAAAGGAAAAAAAAGGGCAATCCTGGTCGAATTCTCCCTGTTTGGCTGTCGTCTGCGAGCCTGGCTGATGGGGTGCAAACAGGGACAGCCGCCCGCCACTCATCCTGCCCGCTCACAGAATCCCTGCCAGCTAACAAATGGCTTCAGAGGAATGGGGAACTCAGCGGCGCTGAAGAAAGCCGCCATTGATCGAGCGCGAGCGCACGGGAGCCGCGGGGTGAAATCCCACACACGTGGCGCCTTGGCCCGGCGGCCGGAGCGGGGCGAGAGGCGCGGAGAGGTTGGCACGGCACGGGCACCGCTCGCATTAACACTTCCCCTCGGCCCCTCAACAGCAGGCACTGCCCCGCGGCGCTGCCAACGGACTCTCTCTCCCTCCCCCCTCCTCCCTCTCTCCCTCCCTCTTTCCCTCTCTCCCTTCCCAGCCCCGGATTCAGACGCAGAACGACAACACCGCAGCCCAAACCCGACTTACATTTTCCCTGCTTTCACTCTTTCGAGGCTGTTTAATGCCCCACAGGAAAGGCTCTTTTTTTCCCCAGTTGTGAGTTATTAAATTATACATGCTAACCGTACAGCCATACGCGTGAGGAGAACGGTAGAGTACTGTGGACAGCCCTGCGGTATCTGATGCAACACGGAGTCACTGAGCTTCTGTCTGTTTACGACTGATTCAACGCGCAGCAACATTAACGCCGGGCCGGCCACGAGACGCACCGCTCCGCGGACTGCTTTTGTTCCGAAGAACGTGACATACTGTCACCGCCAGACTGGCTGGAGGTGATGGTATTCTGAACGGGCCCTTTCACTGGGGAGTAGGCTTACTTAAAGGGGCCATAAAATTCAAAACAGCTCTATCTTCATGTTGTTCTTTACCTTCCGATTTATTTGGCAGGCAAATGAAGTGCACTTAATCGTCTCAGGAGGAGAGGACTCTCCCATTTTCTGCCCAGTTTATACCTGTACAGTGTCAGCACATTACACTTCTGCATGAATGAGAGCCAACCCTCACAGTACACACCTAAACAATCCCTTCAATCAACCCTCATAATACACACTTACACAATCGTCCTATGCGACTGTCACAGTTCACTCACACAGTCGTCTTACTCAACCCTCAAAGGGCACACTCGCAATCTCCTTGCAGAACACTTACACAATCCCCTCACTTAACCCTCACAGAACCCTTACACAATCCCCTCACAGTACACAGTTACTCAATCATCTTACTCGCCCCTCACAGTACACTCACACAATCTCCTCACCCAAACCTCGTAGTACACTTTCCCTTCCAAGCACACACTCCCACCACCCTCTTACAGGATACACTCACACCGCTCTTTGACAGTGTACAGGAACACAGTTCCCTGCTCTTGCAATTTTCTTATTGCCCCCAAACCATTCATATACCACAATGAAATATGCTGCACACGCAGAATCTGGGTAAAAACACCAATGCGAAAAAGCAGAGGCAATCATTATTCAGTATCACAAAGAGCAGCTCCTACTCGTCCGTTTAAAATGCAGCTGGCGCTCCTTTATGAATTCTTAAAAGAGTTTATAATAAAAAAAGGTGTTTAAAGGCTTTGCGGAGGGAATCCTGATGGAGGGGGATTGCGTGGGGATGATCACTTGCAGTTCGAGCGCAGCCTCTCCTGAGGTCAGCTCTGACAGCCAAGCCCCGGGACCCACATGTGGATCCGATTAGCGCGAGACGCAGGCCCAGATCAGACGCCACAGGAAAGGGGGGTTGGGGGGCGGGTCTCAGAGGTCGCGGCGTTCGGCCGCCTCCTCTACCCTTCCCCCGGTGCCACTGGGGGCAACGTGACCCGCCGACCATGCCGTCTGGCTCGGCCGGGGCTCCGCCCCTTCCCCGAACAGGCGAGCAGAGCACCGCCGGGGCGAGGCCCGCACCCGCGGGGGCTCTTAAAACTTCAACAACAGGCCTTTGAGCACGCCGCGGGGAAGCGTTCCGAGCCGACATGTGCGAGCCGGCTCCAGGAGAAGGGGCGGGCCCGGCAGGTTCCGCTGAGGAGACAGCGCGGTGCGGAGAGAGAGCGCGGCGCGGAGAGAGCGCAGCACAGAGCGTGTGCAAGCCGCTCCCCTGGCAGCCCGTGCGTTTATTAATGCCCAACGCTCGCCGCACACTGTTTTCTTTCCTCTCCACCTGTGCAGCTGGCCCGCCACCAGAACACAGACAAAAACAAACAGCGTCTGACTGTTAGCTTTTCAAATGGCTTAGAACGAACTTTCAGGGCGAGGGGGAGGTGGGGGCTATTTAAGTTTAGACGTTAAGTTGAACACTGCCTGCAAACTTCAGTACTGCGGGAAAGCTTGCTGTGCACAACATGCATACATGGCCACTACACAGTATGGAATACTTCTTGGAAACGGAGTGCCACTTCTTTCTGATGTTCCTTCCTATTGGCTGGAGGTCTCCGTGCAGGCAAATCCACCACGCTGCCCATGACATTTTCCACGGATTGTGCTGAACTCAGCAAGGCCTGCAAGTCATGGCCTGACTCTCCCTATCCTCCCTAGAGGAATCCTTACCCCTCGCCTGACCCTCCTCTGTCCTGTCAAAGGAGGTTTTGTGTCCTGGATGTGCTATGCCCAGTTCCTAATGAGGCTCGTCATTGTTCCTGGACCTCTTGACATCCAGCTCTCTGACCGGCATTCTGTCCATGCGGTTACTGTTCAGGACCTTGTGGTTACTGGCACATACCTGAGGCTTCCACTCTCCTTTAATTCATCATTAGAGAGATGCAGTCTTCCGGAGTCCCTGGGCATTTGTGTGTGTGTTTGTGTGTGCACTTGTAATTACGTGTGTTGGCATGAATGAGTGAATCTGCATTTATATGATTGTTGTGATTATTGTGTGTGTGTGTGTGTGTGTGTGTGTGTGTACACGTGCGTGCCAGGGTTTCCACTAGGATTTTTTCTTGCCGGTCCGGTGTCCAGGAAGAATTTATTTTACTGGACAAATCTGAAACTTACCGGTC
>CM032889.1:5440236-5452736 GCA_019176425.1 Megalops atlanticus
TCTAATGGGCCGACGCTCCCCTCCCCCGTAGAGCAGACATCAAACAGAAATAATGAGTTTGCTCTCCTCGATTAAGAGTTCTGCCAGCGCGCGGCGCGGACGGCACGGAGCGTCCCGACGGCGTCGCCGCTGCTGCTGCCGGATCTGCACGGGCGTCGCTGTTGAAAGGAAAGCAGGGGAGAACATCTGCCGCGGAAAACGACCGCCTTTGGAGTGCGGCGCGACCACCTGTCACCTCCACAGAGCCTTTTAAAAACAGCGCTTTGTTCCAGCGCGCTCCTTAATAGCTTAATGAAGCCGGAGAGAGGCTTGGCAGGAGCGAGGGCTTCAGCCCGAGGTGGTGATCGCCGATCACACACGAGCGCTCCTCCCGCGCTTCAGACAAGTCAACACTCCGAGACTCACGCTAATTTACACCCCCCCACCCGAAAACAATCTCACAGGGTCATCTCCTGTTTCTGCCAAACAACAAGACTCCCGCTTCTCTGACAACCCACCAGAGACGCAGACCCTATCCTATCTGTTCCAGCCCAAAACGCTTACACTGACTCATCTCCTCTCTACCAACTAAACCAAGACTCACACAGTGACTCCCACTGTGGTCTCCCTGAACCAAAAACTCACTCTGATTCTGATTCTACAATCTGAGTTAACCAACCCGACAGTCAGAATCACTCATCTACACTCTCCAAACGCAACAGAATCACAGTCATCTTCACTCTCAAACCCAACGATTTCAGAGCCATTCACCTACACTCTCTAAACCCAAGACATTCACAATCACTTATCTACCTTCTCCCAACCCATCAAAAGATCACAGTGACTGCTCTGCTGTCAAACGTAGCAAAGACTCAACACTGACTCCCCTTCTGTCTCTGTAAAACACAGTAGAGAGACAACACTGACTGCTCTTCTCTCTCAAACTTAGCAAAGACTCAGTACAGGTTCTCCCTCCTTATTTAAAACCCAGCACTCTACACTGACTCCCCTCCTCTCTTCCAAACCTAGCAGAGATCTGACACTGACTTCCTCCTTCCTCTCTCTGAGCTTGACTTAAGGGACACTTGGGGTGGGGGCGGTGTTGGAGGGTGGTCAGGATGTAGTGTTTCAATCAGGGCGAAAAGAGCCTCTGTCTGAGGGCTACTCAGCTTCCACGGACAGAACAGAGCCATTGATCGAGCCTGATTGAGCTCCAGCTATTTTCAGATGTCAGCTACATCAGTGCTTTCTCTCTGTTTCTCTCTCTCTCTCGCTCTCTTTCTCTTCCTCAAGTTCAAATTTACTGGCATGAAATACATAATATACAATTAACACCTCTGCATATAATATGTACATATTACACATACATACATATCACCCATGTATCCAAACTTGTGTTTTCAGATTGGAAAACATGTTTCAATCATTTTACAGTTTCTAGCAATGGAATACATTTAATATTACAATATTACCATAATCAAGGTTAATTTGTGCAATATAAGAATACAATTAACACATCAAGAATATAGATTCAAACTGTTTTATTTCTTCCTGTCTTTAGGTCAAAATCATCAGTAATGTATAACATGGCAATATGAAAATAATTGCTATGATCAGTTACTCTTGTGGAAAGCTCCTTTGAATAATTATATGGGGAGTTTATTAGAGTAATTTTTCCGCAAACTATGAAAGAACATTCAGTCACTTTACCAGTCGGTACCATGCACCCTGACTGTCACAGGCATTAAAGCCAGGCATCACTCAAAAAATGATTGTTTTTGTTTTTTTTTTTTTAGCATTAGTCTTTACTGGTAAACCTCGGACAAGATTTAAAGCAAAGGAGGACACGAGCTCATCAATAACGCTCAGAATTTGTGGGAGCTGTAAAAACAGTCTGTCAGGGCCAGGTGCCCGCTGCGCCCTTCCGAGAAAAGGTGTCTTTTCCCTGCGTTTCCGATAAAGGGCTGAAACGTTTACACTGGCAGCGCTGCGTGGCAGTTTGAGGCACGCCCATCTGCGGCACTGACGGGCGCGAAAGCAGAAGCGTGCCTGATTGATAACAATGAGATGAGAGGTCCTGGAGCTCTCTCCGCGGATGTTGGTAAAAAAAAAATACGGTGACATCACTCACAAGGAAAGAGGCTGTCTTTTACTGCCTGACAGAAGGGAGGGCGGGAGAGAGGGGGGGAGCGGGGGAGAAGCAGTAGATGAGAGGGCTGAGATCTCTCTATCGCTCTCTCGATCTGGGCCGAGGGCTGGCGATGCGGAGTGCGGCCAAACGGGTGCGCTGTCGGAGCGCTGCGTGCCACAGTGGGGAGTAGGGGGTGGGGGTTTAGGAGGAAATGAAATCCATCTACTCTCAAGGACAAAGTCCAGATGCAGGGACTGCCTCTCTCTCTCCTCTCCCCCCCTCCCTCCATTTCTCTGTCTCCTCTCTCCCTCCTTCATTTCTCTCCCTTTCTCCTCTTCCCCTCCATTTCCCTCTCTCTCCTCTGTCTTCCCTTCTGTCCATTTCTCTCTCTCTGCTCTCTCCCTCAATTTCTCTCTCTCTCCTCTCTCTCTTCTCTTTCCTTTCCACTATTTCTCTCTCCTCTCTCTCTCCCTCCATCTAGCTCTCTCTCTCTTTCCTCTCTTTGCTTCACTGCTGTTAAGTGAGTGTGTGAGAGAGAAATGGGAGAGAGGGAGGGAGAGAGAGAGGGAGGGAGAGAGAGGGAAAAAGAGAGAGAGTGGGGGGAGAAAGGGGGAGAGAGAGAGGGAGAGAGAAAGAGAGAGGGAGAGAAAAAGAAAGAGTGATGTAGAGAGAAGGAGAGGGAGAGAGAGAGAGTGAGGGAGAGAGAGAGTGAGGGAGAGAGAGAGAGGGAGAGAGTGAGGGAGGGAGAGAGAGAGAGAGGGAGAGAGGGAGAGAGAGAGAGGAGAGAGAGAGAGGGAGAGAGAGAGAGAGTGAGGGAGAGATAGAGGGAGAGAGGGAGAGAGAGAGTGAGGGAGAGAGACAGTGAGGGAGCGAGGAGGAGGCCCAGCCATCCATCACCGCAGTGCCGTGCTGTCAGTGCAGCCACGCTCTGCGAGCCCCGGTCCTCCCGGCCTGTCAGCGCGAGCGTGAGCTCCGCTCCCTCACGCTGAGCACCCGACCTCAGCCCCGCGCTGACTCCCGCGCACCCCGGCCCTCACACGGGCAGACACTCCGGAGCCCGACAGAGACTGCCGGGTCAGCCCGCGTGCCTCGGCCGCCAGGACTGCATTAGCCACCCGGCCCTCAGCAAGACACTGAGGAGCCCGCACACCTGCCCAGCGCGCTCGGCCGAGGGATCATTAGCCCCCTCCGCAACACGGAGGGGTGCTGGCGCCCGCACGCGCCCATCGCCATGCATTATTCAGCAGCGGCCCGGGAGGATCGCGGCTAGCCGGAGCGTGTCAAATTGACGCCGTTTACCAAACGCTCCCTGACAGCCGGCGTGCCACTTCCAGGTGGGAGAAATTTCAGCGCGCTGATGAGCAGTTCCTGACAGGCGCTTGAGCTGCATCTGCCCTCCTGTAAAAATCGGAATGAGTAATTTTCCATTTCCTGCCCCTCCCCCGACGACCAGCGGAACCGGTCTGAAGCCGGCGCGTAAACACACGCTGACGCAACGTGTGGAAGCCGACATGCACGCCTGCTGAAACTTGCAGACAGCGAAACCTCAGACGTGGGAAAACTCTACGATTCGAGTCCCAAATTATTCTAATCGCAATAATATTGCACATATTACTCTTAATAATCATTTCCAAAGTCATTATCCAGCTTAACTAACTGAAACTGATTGATTCTGAGGATTCGTGTTTGGTCTGATTTATCTAGGTTTCCACGTCTTTTCTCGCTGTAGAATACTTGGCTGGGTGTTGTAAATGCTGTGAAATTGGCATTAGAAAGACAGGCGTATCACTCGACCAACTCCTCCGGAAAAAAAAAAACAGCCTTTCGTGTTAGGCTTTCCTCCGAGTCTGGCAGCCGAAGGGTTAAACGGCGCCGCGGTTCGGGGAGCAACGTGCAGCCAGGCACCTCTGCGCAGATAAGCCGGGAGTCCGATAACTATCGCTGGCATCCTTTAAGCCCCGCTCCCGCCGGAACGAGAGGGAGCGAGTCCCCCCCCGCCCGCCCACGACCACACACGCTGCTGACACAACCCGTCTCGCGGCCCGCAGCCCGGAGCCCGGAGCCGCTCGCTAACTTCATTAGCCTCCCCGCGACGGGAGACAGCTCCGCGCAGGCCAGCGGCTTCCTTTTTAATAACACCGACACGTAATCCCAGCTGGAGCCGCGTGGGTCCAAACACAGCTGCGAGTAAACAGTGACGGCGGCCGCCCTCATTTCAGCAGTTAAATATCACTGTTATATAAACGGCTGGGGGCACGCATGGCCTGAAGAGAGACGCCCTTTCACTGCAAACAACAGCTCTCCCGTGGTGTTTTTTTTGTCCCCTCTAAAGCCTCCTGGCCCCCGGTAGCCGGCCCGATACGATCTGCGGCTGCTGGGTTCATTCCGCGCCGGGGCAGAGGGAGGCCGGACCGGGTCAGGGGTTTTCACAATCCTCAGAGACGCGACGGCAGAGCCGGCTAACAGAGCGTGCCTTTTGCACGGCTCGCAGCTGCGTAGTGGGCTGCATTCACGGCTGTCCGTCTGACGTTTGCTGCGCGGTGTTGCGCACCTGAACGCGTTCATGCTTAGGTGTGGTGTAGGCACACTGCATTCGCCTCTACACGGAAAACTCTGAAAGCACCAAACCAACAGTGCTGTGGACCAGCGCTGCCCGACAATTAGTTCCAGCTGCGATAAAACTTCAATGCGGACTCCTCAGAGAGAATCGGTTATTAATGTCCTGATCTAAAGCAAAAACAATCTCGGCCATAACTATTTGCAGTTGTTCCTGGAACAGAGTGTCGATCTGCATAAGGGAGGAAACTGTGTAACGTCTGCTTTTCTTTATCCCGTTCTCCGCTTAAAGAGAACAAAATGACACCCCTTCTATGATGGCATGTGCTATTCATATTAAACCAGGAAGACTGTTAAAACCTTATGATTCTGAATCATCTCATTGTGACTGAAATGTTTCTATCTACAAATGCCAATGTAAGCTTTATTCGCTTCAGGGCAGAGGCCATAGTTTAGAAGGGATTTCTGCTGTTTAACTAGAGAGATGTTTGTCTCATTAAGGAGGCTCACAGACTACACTACAGCAATGAAAGGTGGTGGCGTCCATCTTTAACTCACTGCTAAGGTATGAAGGAGCTGGCCATCACTCTCAGAAATTCCTGAGCGTTTGTGAGAAGGCACAGTAATCTCCTCTCCACGAATTCTGCACAACATATCCAGAACCTCTGGAAGTAAGCGGTCTGTGCACCCCTAATAGCAGCTCATGGGAACATTTATCACACCTCTGGAATTCAGATAAAGGCAAGCATTGGAGCGGGCAACAAAACCTGCAGGGTCGATGGTGAACAGGCAAATATTGTCATGTCAGGTAGCTTGTTCAGAAACGAGAGCCTCTGAACAACAGCTTCCCTTCCGCATCCCCAGAAGAGATGCCAAAGAGAATCTAAGAGAAGCCGTCCATTGCGTTTTTGTAAGCGCTTTAGCGTTAGCAGCAGGAAAGGTACGAAGCGGGTGGCTCTGATCCCTGTAGCCACGTCTGTCCCCCGGGAGCCGTCGGGTGAGAGGAGAGAACGCGAAGGGGAACCCAAAGGGTGGAGCCACATTCACCCTCAGCCCAAACCCCCGCCCTCCCCCCCGGCCCCCGCGTGGGGCCGTACCAACGACCCCGTGGCGTTATGGCGGTGACGGCGCGGTGAACTGGAAGGGGAGCAGGCCCTGGCTGAGTGTGGGGGTCACACACTGCCGCTCAGTATTCCGCCAGGCCCGCCTCGCGGAGCTGCTGGAAACACAGCCAGGCGCCTTTCAAGTGTCCTGATGAAAGGCAGGCGGCTTATCTGAGGATTCAGCGCCACGCGCTCGAAGGAAGGAAAAAAAAAGCTGCCTGACGCTAACCGGGGACAGCGGTCCGAAAGTTTCGTCTCTCTCGGCGCTTCTGACGCTACGCTCGCCGTCCCGCGGGAGCCAAATCTGAGAGCTACCCTCAGACGACGGGCTTGTGTTCACGCCTCTGTGTTTTTACAGCCCCACCATCCCCGTGCTTTCAGAACAGAAAAACCAGCCTCAAACAGCCCCTTAAATCAATGGGACGAGAGGAAGCGTGAAATGAACCACAGAGAATCGGCGATGAGAGCGGGGCCCCTCGGTCGGCCCACGTTAGCGTCTCCACCTCAGCGTGGCTCTCTGCCGGTAATTTCCAGCGCCACGGAGGACAATCGATGAGCGCAAACAGCTCGCTGCAGCAGCAACAAAGGAGGCGCACCCACGAGAACCAGAAACCGAAACAAAACCGTCAGACAGACAGGCAGTCTGAGGGAGGGCTACAGGCCCTTAAAGACAAGGGGGGTCAAAAAAAACAAACAAACAAGGAGTAAAGAAAGAAAGAAAGAAAGGAAAAAGAAAGATAAAGCAGACAGGCATGCACAGCAGGCACACAAAATGGCAGAGACTGTTATTGCTCAAATGTAAATACGACCCGCACCTGCAACGGTGAAAATGTGATTTAATTATTGTCAGTATCAGTTCCCCCAATACCACTCTCTGATCAGTTTTCCTCAGACGCACTGCATTTATCTTAACTTTTACAGCCCCGTGCAGATCACCACGTTTGCGTTTAACTCGATGAACCACCCAACCTCCCCACACACGAACGCCACCTCCCACTCAAAATACGCATGTGCTGGTCGGAGTGCAAGCACAACCCCACCGAACAAATGAACATACACGCACACACAAACAAAAACACACACGCACTCTCTAACACACACAAACGCATACAAACACACACACACTCTCTAACACTCACGCACACATATGCACGCACGCACACACGCACGCGCACACACACACACACACACACACACACTCTCTAATGCTCACGCACACACATGCACGCGCGCACACACACACGCACACACACACACACAGAACACATGCATATCACACTCCCGGAGGATGGCCAGCGCAGCGTTTACACAAGCCTTGTCTATGCCAGGGTTTATAAACACCACAGGGCCGCTTGGGAGGGCTCTCCCTCTCCCACGCCGGCGCACTAAAGTAAACCCGCACTCTGAGCCGACCTTGGGCTCTCCGTTCGTTGACCTTTTCAGAGGCGTTCCTCTGCCGGCCCTGGCGCGGCGTGTGCGCGGCGTGTTTGGTTTAAAGTCACCCGAGGGAGATCACAGATCAGGGTGCTGTCAGCCCGAGGCTACACGTCTCCCACGTCCGGCCCCCTCTGACTCAGACATAAAGCATCGGCGGAGCGCCCGGCCCGGCAGTAAACTCGGGATAAAGCTCTGTGTCTAACGCAGAAATATTCCCCGCAGCTGCGCGCCCTTTCTGTCAGCTGAGCCCTGCCTCCAAATCTGGTGTCAGACAGCAGGGGGCCGTGCCTGTTGGGTAAATCCGGTTTGTCCGGCACGTGATCCGCGCTGATTCAGTTATCTTAAGTGAATCACGTCCCCGTGGCTCCGCCGGCGGGCTCGGCTTCCGCAGCTGCTGGTGTGACAATGATGGGGGTGGCGGTGGCGGTTTGGCGGGGGCGGTGGGGGGTGGGGGTTTGGGCGTGTGGTTGTGGTTGAAGAGAGCTGTCTAACGCTGCGCAAACTCACCGAAGTATGTGAGCCACCAGGCCTGAAAGTTACAGAGCCTTCCTTCTGGATGGTCTTCTCCCTGCATCCCACACAGACAGACAGACAGACAGACAGAGGGTGAGAGGAGGAGTATTTAATGAATGGCTGATGAGCTACAGACTGTGTCCTTTCCTTCTAATCATGTGCTGTTCGGATAGCGGAGAGAGGGACGAGCCCTAGATTAACTGAGTGGGAGTGATGGTATTAATGGTTCCAGGCGGCTCTGCTGCGCTGGGCAGTGGATGCGAGGAAGGCTGTGTGTCTCTGGGGCTTCCTGCTGCTGCGGTCGGGGCCCGGGCCAGGCAGGGGTCGGGGGTCAGCAGGATTTACACGGCGTGACTCACCATGACGTACGCGATGCTGTCAAAGAAGGCCGCCACGGTCAGGCTCAGAATCATCTTCTGCACACAGAGACGGAGGGAGGAGGAGGAAGAGAAAGGGAAGAAAGGAGGAGGACCAGAGACAGAGGTAGGAGGGGGAGAGAGACGGGGAGAGGGAGAGAGAGAGAGAGAGAGAGAGAGGTGAGAACAGGAAACAGAGGGAGAGAGGAGAGAGTTCAGCAAAACTCGACACAGGAAAGTACAACAACAAATAACGCCTGCAGGGAAGAGAGCATTTTTATATTTAATCAACATCTAAAACAGGAAACTTAATCTCTGAATGCCCGCAAAGGCGAGTGACCTCCTCTGCTGCTGGCCCCAAGGCTCAGAGCACTAACTGCCATGAGCACGGAGCAGTTGCGGGACAGCACCATTCAACACAGAAAACGAAACCCTAAAAATAAAAATCAACAGCCCATCAACACAACATCCCCAACTGGAAATTGCAAACATGCACATACAAACACGCACACAAAATATTGCAAAAGCGTAACTCAAACTCAGGGGTCCCTACAAAGAAGATAACACGCGGTGATAGATCTGTCGGCAATAAAACCTTAAAGTGGGCATAAAAAGATTATGACGAAGCATGAAGTCCTCCCTGGGTCATGGCTGCTCGGGAGAGGACACGCCGTGTTCACATGGTGATCCGTGGCACCAGAGAACGCCAAAACGGGAAGGGGGGAGAGAGGGAAATCCAGGCCAGCGATAATCTACCAATTCTCTTTTGTGAGGAACAACGTGGGCACTAGTGGCAACCCAGCATGCGCCCATCACACACCGGGAATACCGCGGCTCCTAATCTAAAGGGTGTGTTTGTCTTTAGAAGAGGCCTTGCTTTAGAGTGCTCTATCAGCTGTTGTGTACGTACTGCAGTGTGTTTTTCCCCGCGCTGGCCTTCAGAATTACTGTTCTTTGACTGTCACATGTAGTACAATGAATCTTCAGTTGGCAATGTAAATTTGGTTTGACTGAGTGGAGGAGAGAGAGAGAAAAAAGAAAGAAAACCTTTTTTTGCAGTATGTACTTCGTCATGCCAATAATACATCTGAATTATACTGAAAAAAACAGATAAAAGAGGACAGTGAGAGGGGATAACAGTCAGAAATTGACAAAGAGAGCATGTGACAGAGAGAAAAAGGGAGGGGGAGATGTACAATACTGTAAAGACTACATGTAGGTCAGTACTGTTCTGTAAACAAAGGAAAACCCTGCCCTCTGCTGCTGTCGGAGCCTCTGGCAGAGAGAGCGTCTCTCGGGCGGGATCGGTGTTCCGCCACGGCTGGCCGATCGCGATTCTCCCCGCACGCCGGCCCGACGGGCGGGGCCAGAGAATGCAGAGCGTGTACTGTACCTCGCCGACGCCGAGTCCCGCGGGGGCCGGGGGCTTGGAGCCCAGCCAAAAGCAGTGGCAGGCGGGGGCGTGGCCCGGGATGAATACTGATGCCGGGAGCCGAGGGGCGAGGCGGGGGCGACGAGGTGAGGAGGCAAACAGGACAAAGAGCCAAGAGAAAGCACCCAAGTGACATTTGGAAGGTGAAGCCACCGACAGCGGGGCGGGCAAAAAACGCTCTCCCCCTCTGCCCAGGACGCCCTCCTCTTAAGACGGCCCCCCCCCCCCCGAACCTTCACACTGCATTATGACCCAACAGCACATCTGGCCCCGGAACCCACAGCTCCTTAAATGGGGGTGTCAACAAACAGGCCTGCAATTACAACCGACAAAAAACACAGTCATCCGCACGCAGCCCCCCCCCGGAATCTCAGATGGCTTCCTGTGAACCGCGGAGCGGGCCGCCAGAGAGCCCCCGGAGACCCAGCGAGGAGGGTGGCTCATCACGCGCCTGCTACTGTACGGCCTTAGCTCCTATAAAGCCGCGCTGTTAAACATTAACTGCGCACTGCGTGACACCTGATAGCCGTGCCGGGGCTGTGTGAAGGTAAATGTGAGGACGGGCGAGGCCGTGCTGTTCTCTCTGCCTCCCCCCCCCGCTCGCTCTCGCTGACCCGCACGGGCTGCTTAAAGGTCTGCGCTGTCAACGTACAATAAATACAAATGTAATGACTTTTCATACGCTGTGTAATGTAAGAAAAAAGAGAAAGATCCGATCCACGCTGATTAGCGATGTCTCTTGCTAATCTCGCTAATCTCGCTCCCTCTCTCTCGCTCCCTCTCTCTCTCTCTCGCTCCCTCTCCCTCCCTCCCAGACTTCTCGGAACGAAAACCTCAGCGATCATTCAGGAGAGGGGGAGGACGCTCACGTGCGCTTCTCCGCAGGAGATCAAATCTTTTCCCTCCTCACCCCGGGGAGTGGGGGGGGGGGTACATGATCCAACCCTCCCTCCTCCTCCTCGTGCCCCTCCCGGCGGTGTGGGCCCCTGCGGAAGGCAGGAGAGCAGACAGGCCACTTATCCGTGCATCTGAAGATCACCGGGGATCGATCCTCTGCCACAGCTCGGAGGCAGAAAATCTTATTACAGACAATGGGGCCAGGAGTCCTTCGGCTCTTATTTATTTATTTACGGGTAGCCAGCTCCTCTTTGTTGTGTTTGTTTTCCTTAAATCAATTTTATTGGGTTTTCCCTGCCTCGCCATCCCCCGCACCCCTGCACTCCTGCGTCTGGCAGGGCATCGCTCCTCTGTTCCTGCGGAGAACAAATGCTCCATGCTGTCTGAGCGTCGGCCCCGGGCTGCCGCTAAAGCCGCTAAAGTCCCCCCGCAGAGACGGCGTTCGCTCGCGGGAGTCAGGAGCGGGACCGGGACGGCAGCCGGGGGGGCTTCTCGGGGAGCGTCCGCGGCCTCCTCCTCCCGCTTGCCGGGGGGGAGATCCGCTCCGACGAGACCGGCCCTCCTGAGGCCCAGAAATAACAAAACAGCGGGGTGTAATGTGCTTGCCCCTGGAGGAGGCTACAGACAGAACAGCGTGAGCTTGAAGGACTAAGGAGGTAATCGCAGGAGTGATTACAGCTGCACGCAGAAACATGCTGCTCTCAGGGGTAACGGATGGGATGGGGGCTTTCTGTCATATACCTGTACGCTGGATCCAGCCTTCTTCCCTCTGATCACTCACGAACACCAATCATTTTGTCTGCTTCACATTTCCTTGCATGTTTTTTTTTTGTTTTTTTGGCAGATGATACACCCCAGCTGAAGGCCACACTTGTGCCCTTTATAAAATTTTGCTGCAGTGTTTAGAGAAAACGTACAGATTTAAATTAATATAGCTGTTTGCCCAAAAGACCAAATTAATTCAGCGGAATTGGTTGCGACAAAAAATTGCATGCGTGTGCCCCCAGGGAAATGAAGACAAGCAGGCTTTGAATCTGAAATTTTCTACTGAGTAATATCCTCCTCAAAATTTCCACCAAGTGTGTATTGAGCAAATGTTGAGGAAAACTATGCCATGACAACACATCACAGGCCTACACGAAAAGCAATGAAGGCAGCTTTACAGTGCTAATATTTACATGATCTCCTTTATGCAGAAAGCAGGCATTATTTTTACTTAAACTTCAAATTCATTCTGCTTGCGATCAGCAGCCTTCTGTCAGCCTAACAGTTAAATATTCAGCTCCTCTCTCTTTCTCTTTCTGTCTTTCTCTCTTTCCCTCTCTCCCCTCTCTCCCTCTGTCTCAATTCCTCTCCCTGTCTTTCCTTCTCCCTCCCTCTCCCTGTCTCACTCCCACTCCCTCTCCCTCTCTCTCTCTCTCTCTCTCTCTCTCGCTCTTTCCCCCACCTCTCCCCCTCTCTCCCTCCCTCCCTTTCTCTACACCTCCTCTCTCCCCACATCTCAGTTGTGGCTGTCACTTAGCAACTCTCACCACAATCAGCCACAGGACAAAAGAGGCTGTGGGAGGAGGCCAGCCAATCGGCTGCCTCGCTCCGCTCTCCTGCGTGCCTTTATTTCCCGTTCACCCTGTCCATTCGGGCCTTTTAAATTAACCCTGCGTGTGCATTCTCAACCGCGCCTTCTGCCTGCGCCCCCTCCGCTCCCCTGAGAGCGTCTTCTGAAAGGAGCGCGGCTACCCACAGGGCTCCTTCCGACGGCCCCCAAATACAGCTCTCGGTTCCCCTTTTCTCCTCTCTCGCACCCTGTCAGCTGTCAGTCCCGCTGGAGGCAGGAAACGACTGTGAGTGTCAGTCCTGTTTACACGCTAATGTGGGAGTGTGCCCCGAGGCCACGGCTTGTATGTTAGTGCGTCGGTCGCCTCGCAAGAGGCTGGTTTCTGTTCCCCATGCATGCGGCTCCTGCCTTCCCTCCCAGTCACACATTTGCATGTGTGTGTGTGTGTGTGTGTGTGTGTGAGCAAATGCACGAGACCCGACAGCGCCAAATGCACTCGGTTGCTGTGGCCGTCGAGCCAAAAGCACACAGCCTGAACGGG